>CM047872.1:26421187-26667001 GCA_026212405.1 Petrea volubilis | reverse complement strand
CGCTAACCCAGGCTATAGCCGTATTCACTCTATCTTTAAAAGGTTGGAAATTGGGACTCCATTTCCTGGTGATGAGATAGTAGTTAAAGATAACCTAAGGTCCCTCTGTTAGGATGTATTCGGCCTTCTCTCTGTCGTTTAACTTGAGGATGAAGCAGTTATGGCCAAGATCGATTAGTTTATAGCCCCCTTGCAAGCTCCACATGGCGTTGATTTTGGCGGCCAGAACGTTATAGTTGATCGTACGTCCCAGGAGCTTAAGGATAATCGACTCACGCTAAGGGTCCTGGATGTGCAACTCGTATTCTGGGTCGAGAATGATGCGAGGGAAAGGGTATTCCTCAGATGGTTCCACAATCTTGATCTTCTCTTAGTGTAGCATACTCTGCTTGGAAAACTTGACAGCCTTATTCTTTTCTTTACCGAGGAGGGACTCAAGGTAACTACGATTTCGGTTATTCTCCGGGCTTTGAGACTGCCGCAATGGTGCCGAATTCTCCATCCTGTCATCGCTGGGAAGGTTGGTCTTGATTTTCTTAGTGCTACGAAACAATAGATCTTCTTCTTTGCGGGATAGTGTCGCTTGGGATCTTTGAGCGCTTTCTCTCTCCATTGTGGACTATTGCCACTAGAACTATTACCACAACAATTATGGTACAAATCTGTGTTAAGGATATGAGGTGCCTAGAAGACACTGCAATGGAAAATTGCATAGGAAGCGCAAGAAAGTTAGCCTACAAGACTCAAATTAAAAGCTTTGGTACTTGAGGACAATGACCTTTTGAAATGGAGGCTATTTGCAATGAGCCAAAATGATATTTCATAATTTGAGAAGAAATTGGATTGCATGGTATAAATGTGGACTAAATTTTAGCGCTTTCAAGGAAAAGAACGTTTTGTTTTTTAAGGTGACATGGCTTCTATATTTCTCTAAATAAAGTAGCAATTTAGAGAATAAAGTTTTTATCTTTTGCACCCGTGTTTTATGAGAATTTTTAACGCTTTTACCTACTATTAATTGGCAAATTACGATTAGTTTAGTCGGTTATTAGAGAGTTCATTTGGGTGATGTATAAATATGTTCCTCATAAACCAAAGTAGGGAATCAAGATATTTTTGTAAGGTTGATATTGTTTTCTCTACCTAGTTCCCCCATCTTTCTCTGTAATCTTTTGAACTGCAATTGAATTCTCGAGACTAATTCTTCCATTTGCCCTAGTTTAATTACCCTTTCCTTCTACTAATTTTTATCTGTAATCATTTGAATTGCAATTGAGTTCTCGGGCCAATTGCCCTATATTAATTGCCCTTTATGTCTCCCAATTTTTCTCTGTAATCAATTGCAATCTGTAATCATTTGAATTGCAATTGAGTTCTCGGGGCCAATCCCCCTTTACTTCTCCCAATTTTTGTAATTAGTCATTTGAATTGCAATTGAGTTCTCGGGGCCAATCCCCCTTTTACTTCTTCCAATTTTTGTAATTAATCATTTGAATTGCAATTGAGTTCTTGGGGCCAAATTGCCCTAGATTAATTGCCCTTTCCTTCTCCCAATTTTTCTCTGTAATCAATTGCAATATGTAATCATTTGAATTGCAATTGAGTTCTCGGGGCCAATCCCCCTTTTACTTCTTCCAATTTTTGTAATTAATCATTTGGATTGCAATTGAGTTCTTGGGGCCAAATTGCCCTAGATTAATTGCCCTTTCCTTCTCCCAATTTTTCTCTGTAATCAATTGCAATCTGTAATCATTTGAATTGCAATTGAGTTCTCGGGGCCAATCCCCCTTTTACTTCTTCCAATTTTTGTAATTAATCATTTGAATTGCAATTGAGTTCTTGGGGCCAAATTGCCCTAGATTAATTGCCCTTTCCTTCTCCCAATTATTCTCAGTAATCAATTGCAATATGTAATCATTTGAATTGCAATTGAGTTCTCGAGGCCAATTGCCCTAGATTAATTGCCCTCTCCTTCTCCTAAATTTTTGTCTGTAATTGAATTGCAATTGAGTTCTCAGGGCCAATCGCCCTGCCATATACTTCTCCCAATTTTTCTCTGTAATTAATTGCAATCTGCAATCATTTGAATTGCAATTGAGTTCTCGGGACCAATTGCTAGATTAATTGCCCTTTCCTTCTCCCAATTTTTCTGACCGTACCAGCATCTACAGCTCCTCCTACGGTTGCTCCACACTCACAATAATCATCAGAAGATAATGGAAAACCGTAAAAGTCAACTTCAACAGCATTCTCATCGGGCTGCCAAGTGTGGGTCAAAACGCCCAAATTGGGTTATCCTTTTGGGAAAAGAACAGATTTTGGGTACGATTTTGATAAGAAGTATACGATCCGAAGATTGCTGGGACATGGCCAATCCGGTTATACATATCGCAATTGATAAGTTGAGATCATGTTTTTGTCAAGCCAATAGAGACGATGCCAGATCAAAACGCCCAAATTGGGTCATCCTTTTGGGGGAAAAATATCAGATTTTTGTATGATTTTGATTATATTGGTATACAATCCGTTGATTGTTGGGACATTGCCAATTCGGTTATATAGCAAATAGAGGAGAAGCCAGGTCAAAACGCCCGAATTGGGTTATCCTTTTAGGAAAAGAACAGATTTTGGGCACAATTTTGATAAGATGTATACGATCCAGAGATTTTTGAGGCACGACCAATTTGGTTATACATATCGCAATTGATAAGTCATAATTCTAATGGAGTTGGTGTCTTTGTCAAGCGAATAGAAAGAAGAAGAACAAGGTATCATTTTTCGCGTTTCCTTTCCCATTTTTTTTTTTTTGCTTCTTTTGGTCTATTCAGATACAATTTATGATTTGTCAATCCTCTTCTTTTCTCTGGTTTATAAAAGCTTGAATTTTACCGATCAGATACATTATTCTGATATATGGTTTAGTGGGAATTTTACTTTGTATTGTTTTACATTTTATGAAAAGAAAAACAAAAATTCAGGACGAAATTCGTTTAATTGTTTGCTTATGCTTTTGATGAAATGATAATAATTCATTCAAGATAAATATGCAGATGAAGGATATGTTAAGTTTCTCTCTAAGTTATTGCTCAGCAGTAATTTCATTAAAAGTGATAGCTATGTGTGAATAAATTCCTGAATACATGGCAGATGGTTCTTCCGATTGCTGTTGAGGATTTCAAGTGAGAATTCAAGATATTGAAAGCTTTCGCAGGCCATGAGAATGTGGTTCACTTCTATAACGCTATTTAGTTCCAAACTCCATTAGCCTCACAGTTTATTTTCCTGCACTATTCTGTTTGTAGTTGATCTTAGGGATGTAAACGAATCGAGCCGGCTGACTCATGTTCGAGCTCGAATTCGATCAATTCGAGCCGAGCTCGTATATTTATCGAGCCGAACTCGAACGCAATAATTCTTGTTCGCGAGCTCGTGAGCCGGCTCGCGAGCTTTTAGTATTTTAATAGTTATTTAATACTATATATATATATTATAATTATTAAAAAAAAATCAGTCAAACTTAATAAATTAGTCAAAACTTAAAACCCTACCCCATCCCTTTTCTTCTCTCACTTAGCCGCCGTCTCTCTCTCTGTTCTCTGCGTCTCTCTCTCTGCTCTCTTCTCACCATTGTCTTCTTCTGGCCTCCGCTCTCTCTCCTTGGTCTCTCTCTTCTCCCCTCCGTCTCTCTCGTATCTCTTCTCCCGGTCGCCTCTCTTCGCTCCCTCGCTATGTCGTCTGTCCTCTCGATCGGCTCGCGACATTCAAGATCGTCTCCTGCCTCATCTTTGCCACATTGTCTCCGCCTCCTTGTCTTTGCCGAACCTGCCATGGGCTTGAGAAAATTCAGGTAATTTTCCTCTAATTTTCTTTAAAATTTCGAAATCATGGTTGATTTGTTGTGGGTTTGACTGTTTGAGAAAGATTATTGTGAGCCAAACGAGCCAATCGAGCCGAGCCGAACCGAGCCCGAACATAGGTTCGAGCCGAGCTCGAGCCTGAAATTATCTAGCTCGTCGAGCTCGAGCTCGAACCAATTAACTCGAGCTCGAGCTCGAGCCCTGGAAAAACACCAAGGTTCGGCTCGGCTCGGCTCGGCTCGTTACATCCCTGGTTGATCTCTATTATAAACTTTCTATCTCTTTTAGGTTCTGTGAGGGAGGACAATTGCTAGACTGAATCTTATCAAAGTAAGCATGTCCAAGACTCCAAGTTCTATATTTAGGGGGTGTTTTGGCTAAGCTTATTTTAACTAATCCTAACTCTCATAAGATAATTTTTGAACTTATGAGGTGCTAAATTTATTATAAAATTAAGCTCTTAAATTGTTTCGACAAAATAAGATCTCCGAGCTCATAAGATCTTAGTTATGGAAACTTTGCTATTTTATGGTTAAAATTAAAGGACTTTGCTATTATTTTAAAGAAAGTTATCAATTCCTCACTAAAGGAGCTTATGAGCTCCCAAAATCTTGTGTTAGGAGCTTATGAGTTCATTTCCTGAAAATCTTAAAAGTGATTATCTAACATGTTTTTAGCATCTTGTAAGCTCACCCAAACACCCACTTAGTCTATTGATTTGTGAATACACATCTTATATGACAAATTTCTTTTCATGTGCTAAAGCATTATTCTCAGACTTAAAAGCTAATTTTCTCTAACAGAAAGGATAGCCGTTACATTGAGAAAGATGCAGCAATTGTTGTACGTCAGATGCTAAAAGTTGCAGCAGAGCCGCCATTTACATGGTTTTGTGCACCGTGATATGAAGCCAGAGGTAATTGAAAGCTACATTGTTCCATTTTTTGGCTGATTGACGTTCTAAAGTTATTCTGATTAATAAAATAAAAAAAAATAGAAGATGTTCTAAAGTTATTTTCTTCCTCAGAACTTTTTGGCCTTTCGAACTTCATAAGGCTAGTTAATCATATGTCTGCCTGTTTTTGTCCATGCATGTGTTTACATCTATATGACATACTAACTATTCAGAATCTCTTGTATTGTTTTTCTTATTTTCACAAAGATGTCAAATTTGCATCAGGAAAGAAATTCCAAAACAGTTGGCAGTGTGTATTATGTGGCTCCAGAATTAGTGCAATGTAGATCTTCCCTTGAGTCAGATGTATTGAACATTGGTGGAATTACTTACAGTTTGCTGTGTGGCCCTTCCGGGACGAAACCGAGGATGGCATATTTAAGGAGGTGAGATATTATAGTTTCTTCATATTATTCCTTCCAACTTCAACACACCTCACTAACCTCACCATAACACCTACCCCAATGAAGAACAAGAGGACAAAAAGAAAAAATAACATGGCCTAGGGAAGTCTCTTTCCTAAAGATTTATAAGTGACTTTCAACTTCTCCCAAGAACTTGGAATTCTATTGCGTGATGATGTTCGTATTTATGATTGCAGCTTTTGACATTAGCATTTTTGTTGTGTATTTTAATTAGGTTTCTACTGCAACTTTGATGTCTATAGGTTCTAAGGAACAAGCTCGACTTTCGGCACAAACTATGGCCACGAATAAGCAATGCTGCAAAAGGTTTTGGTAGAAGTTGCTAATGAAAGAACCTCATGCCAGACTTACTGGAGCACAGGGCCTTGTTTATGTCCTGCTGATCTTGAATAACTGACAAATGCATTTGAAAAGTCACATGTCAGAAGCAAGGTTAAAAGTTCCTGTGCTATATTGTATTTATTTAGTTTAATAACCAAAAGAAAGCCATGCATAAACCCCCAACAAACTAGAGTTTTAATTATGGGTAAGAAAGAAAATCTTTAGTAAAAAGAATGCAGACACACAGAGACTACTTCGTGAATGTTCTCATGTTGTCTTCTCTAATTAGATTGATATGAGTTTGAAGATGGGGATGGGGATAGGGATTGAGCTGCAGTTGGTGGTGGTTCCGGAGAGATGTATTTGTGAGGGATGAAAAAAAAAAGGCTGCCTGTTTTGTTTGTGGGAGAAGTGTGGACAAAAGTACTTAGCAATTGAACTGGTTTGGTAGAGCATTTATTTTGGGACGAAATTCACATTCTTTTCGTGTTCCGAGTGACATATATTAACCTTTTATCCTAAATTTTGTCACAAATGGACACAATAATTACTATGCTTATACATAGGTATTTCTGAGTTTATATCATGCTTAAATATCTTGGGAATTCTATTCTTAGATATGTTCAAATATCTTTTAACTTCTAACCGTAAAAAAATTGGTAAAAATGAACATTCCCAACTTCTTGTTAGAATTATCAACTTTTTACATGGAACAATATTGAATCTCTGGAATTTTATTTATTTCTTGTCATTACTATACCGTAGACTTTTGAGCTCAGACTCTAGGTGACCTACTGAAAGCAGAAGAAACCTGATTTTTGACCTATATATGGATGTACGTTTATCCCCTTCTCCATTTAAAGGCTTTTGTAATTGAGCCCAAAGTGCATTATCAACCAAATATATTTGTCACAAATTGGTCAGAACTCTAACAACTTGCAAAAGGGCATTTTTGAAAATCTCTCATCTTTAGTGTTGACATCAGCAAGAACCCCATGTATATGTGTATATGTGTGTGTGTGTGTGTGTGTGTGTGTGTGTGTGTGTTAGATTCAATCAAATTAAATATAGTCAAACAATTAAATATGGTAACATATCATAATAATTAATAATAATTTGGGTAATAATTTGGAGAATAATTAGGGGAGATTTGAGAGGATTACGATAATTTGGGGAATAATTTGGGGAGATTTGAGAAGATTACAAGAGCAGTCTATAAAAGCAACCGGAAAGGAAGCAAGATTCATCATAAGAGGAATCGGATTTGTCCTCTTCCATAATTTCAATTGCTCTTACCCTTCTCTTTAACTGTTTTCACTCTAACAGTATGTGTGTTTGTGTTAGGATACTGAGGTTTATGCATTTTCCATCACATCTATGGGTTCAAGAAGGAGGTGAAGCATCAGAGAATCCTCGACATTTCTGTTCTCTCTAACATGTGGCAATTTGTGAAATGCAGTTGATTTAAGCAGTTTGCACTTTGGGTAATTTACTCATTTTATATTATTCGGGATTCTAGTGGCTTCCTAAAGATATAAATATTGTGGATACAACTTTACAGGGATGAATTTAATATCCAAGCAATGGCTAGCACACTTGATGAGGAGGAGCTGGCTGATCTTTGGGGCTCAGCTTGATGCACAATCGATGTGGATAAAAATGGTGCACAAAGTAGCTTACCTTGTACAGTTGTATGATTGTACGGGGATTTATTTAGGTTATTGGTTGTTTATATCTTAGTTTCTAGGAGATGCTGGCAAAATTCCAAGTTTCAATAGCAGTTGTGATTTGTTTATATCTACTCGGCATGTTAATCAACACGTTAGGCCATGGACGAGGATCAAGGACTCGCGAGTTCTTGAAATCCTTGAAGCGTTATGTTTGAGTTGCTTACAATGTTCATGCAATCTCTTTTCCTTCTGTCAAATTTGACCTCTCCACACATCCCCTTCCTTTCTTTGGCAATGTAATTTCCTTTAGCAACTTCAACGGCTCCCTCCTTAGGTAGTGTAGATTTCTGATACGTGTTATTTTTTGTGTGTGCAGATTGAGAGCAACACTGATGGACTTGTGCGATATCTCAGAAGTTCGTTGCAGCTACTCTAGCATAAATCAGAAAGATGGCAGCAAAGCTCACTGGTTATTTTTGAGAAATTTGATGTTGATATGGATGGGTTTACAAACCTGGAAGAATTTAAAAATGGTTAGTACAATAGTCTTATTTTCTTTCTTTTTATTTTTCCGTATGATTGTATATACATGTAAACTAAAAACCTTAACAATAATAGCTTAGTTGTTAAGAGCGCAAAGCGCACTATAGCACATAGCATAGTGCGAAACACGTGCTTTTATCAAATAAGGCGCATTGTATGAAAAATATCCGTATTTTTCATAATATAGCAATATATGAAAAAGATTCAAGTGTACTAATAAATTGAAACATTTCTGAAGCATCTTAAAGACCAGAAATTAGTGATCACAAGGAAGATAGCTTATTGAAGTAACATAAACATATTTTAGGATATTTCAGCAAGTTTGAGAGGATCCCAACATATTCTCAATCCAATTTCAATTAAAAAAAAGGTAAGTACCTCATGAGCATAAGAAAAAAAAAGGAAGAAAATGATTAAAAAAGACCAAAGACCATCCATAGAACTTTGACAAAAGAAACATTGAGTATAGGCAAGATATTTTTAATTTTCTTTGTCTTTTATCTTTATGTTCTATTGGTTCTTTTGAAAAACCCCCACTGTGTCGGACTCTTTTCTGCCTGGTCTTTCAAAAAAACCTGACACTTAGAAATTTTCAGAAAAGTCTTGATTAAATAGCAAATTTAGTTGGTGGCAGTGATTTTGCTGGGAATATGTTAATGATGTCTAGAAATATATGTAAGTATTATTATTGTTAATGTTCTTTATTCCCAGACATTGAAAGCAATGTACTGGTTCCATTTTATTAATGTTAAGAACCTTATTAATTCTTTATTCCCAGACATTGAAAGCAATGTACTGGTTCCATTTTATTAATGTTAAGAACCTTGTTAATTCTTTATTCTCTCAACTTGATCAAATTTGTAAATACTAGATTATCGTAAGCATTTAGGATAGCAGACATTGAAAACAATGTAAAAAACGAAAGAACAAAATTCTGGCAAGCAAAAGTGCTCACCAAATTTAACATGCTATTCAGAAACTTTTACTTTATATTTTTTGTATTTTACCTAAAGAGTACAAAGTCAAATCTCGCACAAATTATATTTTTGGTATTTACCTAAAGAGTACAATTGAAACCAAAAATATAAATTAGGTCAATTAAACTAGTCTCACAGAAATTACACAAATCAAACAATTTAAGCATCAGGCCCGAAGCCCATTTGAGGTGCGAGAGAGCAACGATTTCTCTGATCTCGTGCCCTAAGCAGAGGAACCCCACAGTAAAATTGGAAGAGTGGAGCCGACTGTGAGAGAGTAACCAGCCTTAATCAGAGAACATTGGAAGAAGGTGGGAGAGCCGACTGTGAGAGGCGAAGTTCCACGGTAAAATTGGAAGAGGGGAGCCGACTTGCGTGAGTAACCAGCCTTAATCAGAGAATTCCAGGGTAAAATTGAAAGATGAGCAGGTATGCTTTGATATGATCCCTCTGTTGGTTACATATACTGGGTCCTATACACCTAAACACATGCTTTCATTGATAATCTGAGCATTGAACTTTTAGAATCAAAGTGAATCGTTTGAAAGGGTTTATTTTACAGTTAAGTAGCGATAATCTTTTTCATCAATTCTTACAACTTTCACAATCAACCTAGAAATGCATTCTTTTCAACTAAACTTCTCTGGCCTGCTTAGTATTTCTTAACAACATGATGCTTATAGTCACTGTCTTATAGCAGCCTGACTCTGCAATTTATAAGCTGTTGAAGTTATATGGTCTACTGGAAGTGCTGAGGAGCTCTTGGAAAGATAGAAAAATGGGGCAAACCCTTTTTGTTGTGAAGAGTTTCTTTACAATGCATTCTGTGGAACCTGTAAACAATACAAAACATTTTTTTAGTGAGAAACTATGGTGCATAAGAAACTTAAAATTCTTTTTAACTGAACTGAAATGTGGTTGAGAGACTTGAAATCTATTGTAATAGGTAAATTTGATTATTTACACGCATAGTCGATTGAAAGAATGTCTGCTTGGTTTAATGGTGAGAAAGTCACGTGTATGGCGGTATCTAACCTATATTTGAAGGATTAACAACCACTGCATGGAAATGGGTTACTGGACATTATTATGGTGTACCTCCTTTAATCTTTCTGAAAAACCTAGACATTTGGAAATTTTCAGAAGTCTTGATTAAATAGCAAATTTAGATGTTATCAACGATTTTTCTGGGAGTATGTTAATGATGTCTGGGAGTATGAATAAGTATTATTATTGTTAATGTTCCTTATTCCCAGACATTGAAAGCAATGTACTGGTTCCATTTTATTAATTTTAAGAACCTTATTAATTCTTTATTCCCTCGACTTGATCAAATTTGTAAATACTAGATTATCGTAAGCATTTAAAATAGCAAACATTGAAAACAAGAAAACAATATAAAGAACCGAAGAACAAAATTTGGGTAGGCAAAAGTGCTCACCGAATTTAATATGCTATTCCAAGAGTCCAATTCGAAGCCTCACAAAACCAAAAATATAAATTACATAAATTTCATTTACCTCTCAAAAATTACATAAATTAAAAGTGGGCCCGCACAAAAAGAACCCCATTTGAGGTGTGATAGAGTCAGTATCTCTCCGATCTCGTGCCCTAATTAGTGGGAGCCGACTGTGAGAGCCCTAATCAGAGATTTGCCTGTACTTGGAAGAGGGGGGAACAGACTGTGAGGGGCCAGTTTAATTGGAGGAGGGGGAGCCGACTGTGAGAGGCGAGCTCTAATCAGAGAATTCCCCATTAATTGGAAGAGGTGCCGACTGTGAGAGGCGAGCCATAATCAGAGAATTCCCCTTTAATTGGACGAGGGGGTGCCAACTGTGAGAGGCGAGCTCTAATTAGAGAATTACACGAAGAGGGGGAGCCGAGTGTGAGTGAGTAACGAGCCTTAGTCAGAGAATTCACGGCCAAATTGGAAGATGGACAGGTATACTTTACAATGCATTCTTTGGAACCTGTAAACGAAACAAAACTTTTTTTAGTGAAAAACTGTGGTGTATCAGAAACTTAAAATGTTTTTTAAAACTTAAAATGCTTTTTAATTGAACCCCAGAAAGTGTGAACCATGGCTGAGAGACTTGAAATCTATGCTAATAGGTAAAGTTAAAAGTAGTTGTATCCACACAGAAAGTGTGAACTTTTGAAAGATCAATGCTTGTCAGAGCGAACAATCTTTGAATGTATCCACTCATAGAGATGGCTGAGATAATTGTACGATAAAAGAATGTATAGAGTTATCAATCTTTGAATGTATAGAATGTATTGAGTTCAAAAGTTCTTGCATATATGCTAATAGGTAAAGTTGAAATTTGTTATGTATAGGATGCTCACTATTTGACTATATTGCAATCACAGTATAGTTTGTGTATTTAGTTTTATGTATGAGGTTTTTTTTGAGTGGTGCCTGTGAAATTTGAAGAAGAGCGGTGCCTAATGAGATAAGATTTTTTTTTGAGATCTGGAACATGTTTGACATCAGTCAATGTTCTGACAATCCTATCGTGCATCCAGATCTGGACGATCTGGATCGTTCCAATACCAATAGTTTTGCATGGAGCATTATTCCGCATCAAAACAACTCCTCCGTCAATAGACTCATGTAGAAAACTAGTCCAGATTGGGACACATATGATAAGAACAACCCGTATTCATAATCCATTCATCGTTGAATTTGTCCTGCTTCTCTACTACAAGAAGCACATCAACGCCACCTCCATCTTCAACAATACTCACGTCACCAGAATCTTCATTCTTTTCTTGTGGAAAGTTTCTCTTCTTTTGCAATTTATCTCAATTTCTGCGAATGTGCCCTGGTTCTTTACAGTGCCAACACACAACACCTTTACTTCTGGATTTTGATCTAGATTTTGGGCTGCTTTTATTAACTCCTCTTTGTTTGGACCTCCTTCTCGCATATAGGCCCTGCGTCTGACTATCACTAGTTTGACCAGTGATATCATGATCAATCTTTTTTTTGGTCTCCTAAGCAGATTTAAGATCTTTTAGAGAAATAGTATCTTTTCCATACAACATGATTTCTCTAAAATGTCTATACGAAGGGGGTAATGAACAAAATAGTAACAAGGCTTTATCCTTGTCATCAATACTGACATCTAGATTTTGCAAATCCATAATAATAGATTAAAACTCATCAATATGAGAACTCAAAGGCGTACCTTCACTCATTCGCAGTGAATATTGGCACTGTTTCTTGTACAACTTATTCGTGAAAGTCTTTTTCAGGTAGAGAGACTCGAACTTATCCCAAAGATCTTTCGTTGTCTTTTCAGCGATCACCTCGCTCAAAACTTCATTTGACAAAGACAACTGAATAGCCGAGCGGGCTTTCTCATCCATCTCCTCCCATTTGTGATCTAACATGGCCTCTGGCTTTACACCGGTTAAAGCCTTCTGAACTCTGTTTTGAACGAGGACGGCACGCATCCTCACTTGCCATAAAGTGAAGTTGATCTTTTGATCAAACTTCTTGACATCAAATTTGTCGTAGACATCCTCACTGGATAGGAAATACCAAAACAAAGGTACTAACAATCAGGGCTCTGATACCAGTTTGTTAGGATAACACCCGGATCAAGTAGTACGTTTATTTAAGTAGACGACAATAACTTGATAATAAAACGAGCGGAAATTAAAACGACACAATATTTACGTGGTTCGGCTAATAACGAGCCTACATCCACGGGCGAGGAGTGATTCCACTATAAAAAGTAATACAGAGAGTTACAACAATTAGAGAAAATATTCTCTAATTAAATCCGAAATCCAAGAGAACAACCTCACAATTCTCTCATAAAGAATTTCTCTCTCAAGTGTTTCCCAACTCTCTATTTTTCAAAACTCTCAAAGAACATAACTTGTCTTGAAAGTTCTCTCTACTTCTCTCTTCGTCATATATCCAAATGAATGGCCAAGGGCACCTATTTATAGAAATTTAAGACGGAAAGATTCATTGAATTGTAAGAGGAGGAATTCAAATTGAACTTTCCTTCCTAAGACGTCTTCAAGTTGAACTTTAGTTCCTAAGAAGTCTTCAAGTTGAACTTTACTTCGTAAAAGTTGTAGCCAAATTGAATTCCTCAAATATTAACTTTATCTTTGATAGCTGATTAAATAATGGGTTTTCTTTGATTGCATCAGTCTTGATTGCATCAGTAAATTTACTTTTTGAAATTCATATTGCCTTTACATTTTGTGTTATAAGATTGGTTGCATTATTAACAAATTCTAAACAGAATAGTAGCATTCTTATGGTTGCATTCTAACAAGAATGGATGCATTCTAAACAAATTCTAATGAGAATTCTAAAGTGAATGGTTGCATTCTTTTGAATAAATCGTCATAAAACAAATATTCTAAAGAGAATGGTTGCATTCTTATTGCTGCATTCTTTTGAATAAATCTTCATAAAACAAATTCTGAAACTGTAGAAGAATAAGGAGTTGGAATAGGTTCTCCAAGTGAGTATAATGGTTGCATTCTTTTGAATAAATCGTCATAAAACAAATTCTAAAGAGAATGGTTGCATTTTTTTGAATAAATCGTCATAAAATAAATTCTGAAATTGTAGAAGAATTAGGAGTTGGAATAGGTTCTCCAAGTGAGTTTAATTTGTCTTTTCTTTTTCTTTCAAGAAACGTAATCTTTGTTCGCGAGGGCACAAATTTATTCGGTTACACATCCAGCTCGATTGCATTGGCCGAGTTGTTGTATTTCAAGTCGAATGGCTTTATTATTGCACATCTTGAGCCACTACCTCATGAGAGAGGTACATACTTTATTTGTGCAGCCTCAATATAATAAAAATCTCTTAGGAAACTTAGGCATTTGAAAATGATAGTTATTTTTTTTTTCTTTAGGTCGCACTCCCTTTTTCATTTATAACGACAGGCCACTACCTGAAAGTGGTCCGATACGAAGGCTAGACGATGGAACATACTGCATCCTAAGTGCCACCACAGTTTTGGATGTTGATGCCATGTATAACAGTGTCGGGAGCTGGAGTTGAGGAACATGATTATCGGTGCTTTAATACAAATTCAAGGAGTTGTTTGCCGTGTCAATGACGGTTTGGTGGTTGATCCTCAGGTATTGGTTCTGTGTTTTTTAAATATGCACTTGTAGTTATTCTTTTCGATTTAACAGCTAACGAGTGTACTTTTTGATTTTACAGCTAATGCGTGATTTCTCTGATGTGTTGGGGATTTTAGATGATCATATTGGAGATAATTATTATGTTTGGGTGGACTCGTACGTTGTTTTCTTAAATATTTACTATTAAGTAAACTTAAAAATAAAAATAATTAACTTCTTGTTGTCTTTTTTTGAACTAGGGGACTTACATCGACAACCACGATAGATGTGGTGCTCTTTTCTTGCCTTTCATTGATTCTGAAGCACTTTTTAAGTTTATTTTTTAAAATTTTACATAGTAATATTATATAATTTATCAATTTTCAAGGACTAAAATCATATGTTTGTTTTTAGAATCGCCCAGACCTATCTAGTAAGGTGTTGGCCCATACTAACCTCGTGGGCATGTGTGAGAGATTTTACTTGCGTCACGTTGCAATTCTTCCAGATTTTTTATCAATATTCTTTTTTATTGTTTTATTTAGTTGTGACACTATTAAAAATAGTTCTAAATGATCTTGCAGATATACACGACCTTTCCAGTGAGTCTCCCGAGAATCTGAATCGACTTTTGCCGGTTTCTAGGCTGTTGCCATCATCAACAACTGCTAGAGTTTATATCAGCGATATCCCTGCTAATCCCCGGTATAGTGGATTGGTAGGAACACATTTTGTGAAACAATTTAACTCGTGGGCTGCTGCACATTACTTTGTAAGTGAAATATAGTTTATCAATGCTAAAGTGTTAAATTCAGATTGCTTTCTTATACTGTAACTGGTTTTTCTTTTTGAATAGAGTGAACAGTTTAATTTGGCAAACTTTCGATACGACAATTTTGCTGAGTTGGTTGGATTTTACTCGAGAGATGGCACAAATCTTGTTGTTTTGCGGTATTATCCTCAGGGTGACTTGTCACATATATTTCGAGGTATGCCCATATTCAAGTAGTTAATTGGGTCAAAGTAATTATTGATAAATAAATTATGGTTACGTACCTTATCCTATTATGTTATCTTTAATGAACCATATGCAGAATAAATGAGACTTGAGTAAGGATTCCCAAGACCCATGACCACCGCAAATGATTTATTTATTCTGCATATGGTTCATTAAAGATAACATAATAGGATAAGGTACGTAACCATAATTTATTTATCAATAATTACTTTGACCCAATTAACTACTTGAATATGGGCATACCTCGAAATATATGTGACAAGTCACCCTGAGGATAATACCGCAAAACAACAAGATTTGTGCCATCTCTCGAGTAAAATCCAACCAACTCAGCAAAATTGTCGTATCGAAAGTTTGCCAAATTAAACTGTTCACTCTATTCAAAAAGAAAAACCAGTTACAGTATAAGAAAGCAATCTGAATTTAACACTTTAGCATTGATAAACTATATTTCACTTACAAAGTAATGTGCAGCAGCCCACGAGTTAAATTGTTTCACAAAATGTGTTCCTACCAATCCACTATACCGGGGATTAGCAGGGATATCGCTGATATAAACTCTAGCAGTTGTTGATGATGGCAACAGCCTAGAAACCGGCAAAAGTCGATTCAGATTCTCGGGAGACTCACTGGAAAGGTCGTGTATATCTGCAAGATCATTTAGAACTATTTTTAATAGTGTCACAACTAAATAAAACAATAAAAAAGAATATTGATAAAAAATCTGGAAGAATTGCAACGTGACGCAAGTAAAATCTCTCACACATGCCCACGAGGTTAGTATGGGCCAACACCTTACTAGATAGGTCTGGGCGATTCTAAAAACAAACAAACATATAATTTTAGTCCTTGAAAATTGATAAATTATATAATATTACTATGTAAAATTTTAAAAAATAAACTTAAAAAGTGCTTCAGAATCAGTGAAAGGCAAGAAAAGAGCACCACATCTATCGTGGTTGTCGATGTAAGTCCCCTAGTTCAAAAAAAGACAACAAGAAGTTAATTATTTTTATTTTTAAGTTTACTTAATAGTAAATATTTAAGAAAACAACGTACGAGTCCACCCAAACATAATAATTATCTCCAATATGATCATCTAAAATCCCCAACACATCAGAGAAATCACGCATTAGCTGTGAAATCAAAAAGTATACTCGTTAGCTGTTAAATCGAAAAGAATAACTACAAGTGCATATTTAAAAAACACAGAACCAATACCTGAGGATCAACCACCAAACCGTCATTGACACGGCAAACAACTCCTTGAATTTGTATTAAAGCACCGATAATCATGTTCCTCAACTCCAGCTCCCGATCACTGTTATACATGGCATCAACATCCAAAACTGTGGTGGCACGTCTATCAATAATTACATGGTAAGAGGTACGTCTATTACCTTGGCATATTTTTATTGTTGTGATGTGATAACTTGCCGCATACAAATCTTAACTTGCCGTATACAAATCTTTTACAGGGTGAGAGGATACGACTGTGTGATTTAGCCTCCATTTGCACTGAAGGGGTTCCTGCTCCTTCATTTACAGCTCCTTATATAGTTGACGATAAATTACTTCGAGGTAAAGAATATACATCATTGCTTTATCTATTTGTATAATGAACTTTTTATATAATTTTTGCAAATCAAATTCTGAATGAATTTTTTTTGTTTTTTATTTATAATTTTCAGGTATAGCTTACACATCAAGTGATGTCTTTAAATTTGGCTTATTCATTGTGTCCCTTGTGACAAATGTCCCAATATCAAGTCCGAGTGAAGAAATTAGAGAAGCTTTAAGAGGCATCGTTGAAGATTTCCGGCCTGATATGCATTTGCATGAGAGGATATTAGGAGAGCTAGAAGAGCCTCGTCACCATGAGGTAGATGTCCTTAGACTTGCTCTCGATTGCCTCTCTCTTTCGAGAGAGAATCGCCCGTCTGCGCATGTTGTTGTTGACCGTTTGCGGTCAATTACAAATGCTGGTAAGTGCTGGTTTTTTAACATTATTTTCTTTGTTTGATTGACTTGGTTATAATTTGTTTTGATGCATGATTCTTTCTTTTTGTTCAGGCCCTTGATCTGCACCCACTGATGCCACATGTTGGGACTGAGCTACTTCACCATTTGAGAACACAACTTATTTGCTGAGAATGAGTTGTAGGTTCTACAAAGCAAATGGCAGAAATTGATTTTGTTTTCTGAAAGTAGCTACTTCTAAACAAATTTAAAGGATGAGAGTAGGGAACATGAATACATTGGGATGCGAATGCAGGTGGACTTGATGTATGGCAATCAAGAGAAAATAACTCACCGTAAGCAACACAACATTACAGTAGTGCTTGTCTTTGTCAAGAACAGGAAGATACAAAAATTTCCCCTCATGCATCATATACAATGCTTCATGAATAGTTGTCTATACTACTTTGATTCCCTTTTACTGTCATAATAAGAATTGAATTGACCCATAATTCACGCATCCTTTTAGCAGCAACACGCATAGGATCTGAACGCAATGCAATTGCTACCCTGGAAGACCTGACAATATTAACAATACAAATAATCCATCATCTCATAGAAAGAGAGACTTTCATCGAGTATAATTTACCTAGAATTCTCAGAAATGATAAGTGGATGGAGAAGGCCTGAACATGCGTTCCCCAAGTGTTTCTTCAAAATCTGGTGGCCTTGAAATACAGATGAGAGCTGACAAAAATCAAAGAAACTTCTATAAAACATTAGATCTAGCATTGTAAACACAAAGATAAATACTAGACCAGTTGATGGAAACAAACGTTTATGAAGTGCTATTAGTTCCTATAATCATTGTATGATAGTGAGTATCAAGCTCATTAAAAATAATTGTTACAATTTAGTTGGCGGTTCACGCTAGCTACTATCCATAAACTTGGCTTAAGCATTTGCAGTTGGCAGTTTAGCTAGTCAATTTTCGATGGGTGTTGAACCAGTTTAGCTTAATCTTTAAAGCCAGCAATTATAGAGTCGACATAGTTCTGCACCCAACCCCTTGACGCACTGATCACATACTAATTTAGTTAACTGGTGATAAAACAACTTATTTCTTTTGATTCTTTTCTTGTATTCCTTTCACTAATTTCATCTGCAACCTTGGGAACGGGCCCTTCATAATTAGCAAGTGAAAGCAATGTCGAAAATGTTCACAAGCTGACAGCATACCCATGGAAGTAACAAAGGACGTTGTGCAACTCAAATTTAGAAGGACCTTCAAGAAAATGTTCCTGATAGTACACTTAGCCACAAATAAGTCAACCTTCATGATAATATAGTCAAAATTACTTCTCTTATCACTTAGGAGATACTTTTTGCTTCTTCCCCATTCGCCATGTACATAGTGGATAATCGTAATGTGAAATTAATATTGAAATGGGAACTAACTAGGCAAAGTGCTTCCAAGTGACCTTCAATGCCTTCAACTACTGCCACTTTGTAGCTTTCTCCATTCTTGATATGGCATCGTTAAAGTCTAATAGTGCTATAACTTCACCATTTTCAACAAGTAAACTTTAATTATAAAAAATGAAAAGGATAAAGTAGTAATAATTTAACTGATGTTTGTGTTGTTTTAACAAAGTAGAACCTCAAGGGAAGGAAGTGAAGGCATTCAACAAGCCAAATTGGCCAGTTATTTCTATATTTATGCTTGTGTAAAAAATGCTCAAGTAGCTCGTCTACAACTTGAAACTTTTATTCAGGTTCAATATGAAATCATACAAGTTCTGGGCCACTAAGCATAACAAATACTCCATTAGCAAACAAGGAACAAAAAATCAAAACTGGATTTCTTGTCATCACTGTCGAAATTACTTTCTGGTCTGGCCTCAATTAAACATATTAAAGCACACTTCCTATCCCCCACAGTTCACACTGGAGAAGATTATGCGTGCATAAGCTACATTCAATTAATGGAAAGTCTGTCATCTCACAAGAATTCTATCCAAAGGATGTATTTGTTGGGTGAACATGAAAGAAACGGAAAAAATTAAGGCCCAAACTAACAAAAACTAGTCAATTGTTGATTGTAATATTATGTTCACATCATCCAAATATTATTTCTAATGTTAGTATTTGATGATACCCAGATTCGTCGCTGAACACGGAGGGCTAACCCTATGAGAGGTATTGTCCTAGACCTTGAGACGGTATGGTTTTGTCATTTGATAAAAAAATGCCTCGTAAGGTGTGAGGGAGGGATTGTAGCTTATAAGCTTACCAAGGCCCTAGACTTTTTCTGATATGCGACAAGAATATGGTAAAATCAGTATTTGTTTCCATTAGTTGTTGTTTCATCACATTTAACTATAAATTACTAATTTTCATTTTCCTATTTGGGATGCACAAGTATGTTAATTATCCAGTTTGAAATTGTAAAAGGAATGGCCAACTTGGCAACATTGCTACCTGTTGAATATTGATACTTATTGATGGGCCAAAATTAAGCTACATGTAGGGCTGTAACTGGATAACCGAAAATTCGATTACCGTTCGCATCTGTATTCGTTTATAAGACAAAATATTCGTATCCGTTTGAATCGGATATTATCCGTATCTGATTATAAATGGATACATATATGAAAATTAGATATCCGATTCGTTTAATATCCGCTCTGAATACATATGCGTTTATATATTCAATTATTTATAGTTTAGTTATATCCATTAATTATATCCAATAAATAATGGTTGGAAAAAATATAATGTATATGTATACTAAAGTTTTTATGTGTTTTCAATAATATTTTATTTTTTTTAAATTCATAGATTTATTTATTGATATATTTTGTAAAATTCATTTTGTGGTTAATAATTTTTAAAAAATTATATGAATTATATTTAATATATTATAAGATATATAGAAAAAAAAAGTAGTTCATATTATGTGAATTATAAGTAATAAATTGTTGTTTCAAATAAAATACATGGATTTTTTTATTGGATATTATATCTTCATAACTTACAAATGCATAAAAAGAATAAATAAATAGATATGAACTTTAGGTGTTATTAATGAAAGTGTATGATATCTCTTTCTCTATATATAATATTTTGTAAATAAGTGTATAATATATAAAAAAATATGACTAAATTTTATACACACAAATTCAAATATTCAATTAATTAGAGTCTAATATCAATTATTTACAATTGAAGAAGATACTTGAATATTAATAATTGGACACGAATATTCAAATATTTATAATTAAATTTAATTTTTAAAAATTACAATCGGATATGGATATATCGAATATCTGACAGATGTAGATACGGATATTGATTTTAGATATCGGTCAATGTCCGTATCCATACCGATATCCGATAAAATTAAACGGATACGAATATAGAAAAAGCATATCTGATCCGTTTAACATCCGTTTACACCCTTAGCTACATGCCTAACAAGACACATAGTCTATGGATAACAAGCAGTGGAACATAAAATTAGGCGCATGCCAAAAATGGATTGCCGAAAATGGATACCTCAAAATGGATTTTAATGCATTGATATCCATTAATTTAACAACCTAAGGCCGCGTTCACTTCCGATGGAGCTTTGACTCCAATTAATGCGAAAGTCGATTTAAGTTGGTCAACCTATAATCAGAATTTATAGTGTGGGGAAAGAGCGCCAATATAATTAGAAGGAGTGTCAAAATATATGACATGAGCACAGCTGAATAAATGATTTCTTTTTCCATTGCTAGATAAAATATAGGTACCAAACCAAGAATTGAAAAATAATTGCAAGAGAGACACAAATTTTTATGTGGAAAACCCAAATCAGGAAAAGCCACAGGACCTTGTGCGGTCAAAATCCTCCACTGTATGTATAGTATGCTTACAACAATACTCCCTAAATAAACAAGGGAAACACAAATATTCTCAAGAGACTCTCTTGGATTACACACACATCCCAGTATTCCTACTTGGGATATCAATGAAAAATAGAAACACTATTTTAAGAGAGAGAGAAAAATCACTCTAATTTTTCTCAATTTTCTTCTCTCAAAACACTCTATTTTCTCTCTTTTTCTTTTTGAGAACTCTTACTCTCGCTCTCTATTTTTTTTCTTGCACTCAGGTTGGCACACTGCATTTCTTCTCTGCCAAATGAGGGAATTTATCGGTGTAACATAAGCCGCAATGCATTTTTTTTCACAATTTGAAACCAAAATTAATTTGGTTGGAGCGTGTTTCTACCTTTCAATTTGTTGTTGAAATTACTTGTCCAAGTTTGCGGCTCCAAAATACACGCCCGACATAAATTAATTTTTAGCTGGTGGAAGAAAACTAGCTGCTATCTTGAATTGATAGTGTTTATTTTGGTTGTTGTGTGGAGCTTTCACAATGAATTGGAAAAACCCCAACAATTCTCCCCCTTCAATTCATGTGGAAGGCTCCACCAAACCTGCCTTAGTTCTACATGCATCAAGTTTATCTCTTGGTAAAGACTTAGTAAGCATATCTACACAATTCTCGTCTGTGTGAACTTTGTCAAGTTGCATCAATTTCTAATTAAGGACATCTTGGATCCAATGATATCTCACATCAATATGTTTTGATTTTGAGTGAAAAGTATAATTTTTACTCAAGTGGATAGCACTTTGACTGTCACAATAAAGAATGTACTTGTCTTGCTCCAAGTCCAACTCTTGCAAAATCTTCTTCAACCACAATATCTCTTTGCACGTTTAAGTCACGGCAATGTATTCTGCTTTAGTTGTGTATAATGCCACACATTTTTGAAGCTTTGATTGCCAAGAGATAGCTCTCCCTGCAAATCTTATCAGATATTCAGAAGTGGATTTCTTGGAATCAACATCGACAGCATGTCTGCATATGTGAAACCATGTAGCACAACTTGGCTATTGCTAAATTTCAGACATACTCTAGAAGTATCTCTCAAGTACCTCAATATCCATTTGACTGTACTCTAGTGATCTTTTCTAGGGTTGGAAAGAAATTGGCTAACTACACCAATTGCATGAGCAATATCTGGCCTCGTACATACCATAGCACACGTCAAACTACCAATTGTAGAAACAAATGGTACCTTTAGCATCTCTTCTTTGTCTTTCTCACTTGTAGGGTATTGTGTTGAGCTAAGTTTGAAGTGACGTGCAAGTGGAGTGTTGATTGCTTTTGAATTGTTCATATTGAATCTCTCAAGAACCTTCTCAATGTACTTTTCTTGAGATAGCCAGAGTTTCTTGGCGGCTATATCCCTGTAGATCTTCATTTCAAGAATTTGCTTAGCCGGCCCCAAGTCCTTCATCGCAAAAGACTCGCCAAGCTCCTTTTTCAGCTTGTTGATCTCACTGGCATCTTGACGTACAATCAACATATATCAATAATATGATAAAATTACCATCAGAGGACTTCTTGAAGAACATGCAATGATAAGAGTTGGTTCTGACATAGCCATGATTCATCATGAAGAAGTCGAACTTCTTGTGCCACTGTCGAGGGGCTTTTTTCAAGCCGTACATGCTCTTCTTTAACCTGCAAACTAAGAAGTTCTCCTTCCCGTTAACTTTGAATTCATCTGGTTGTTCCATGTAGATTTCTTCTTCCAAGTCTTCATGAAAGAAGGCAATCTTCACATCCAGTTATTCGATCTCCAGGTTCACGCTCGGCAACAATTCCAAGAACAACTCTGATCGAAGACATCTTTACCATTGGTGAGAAAATCTCTTTGAAACCAACACCCTTTTTTGATTGAAACCCTTCACAACCAATATTGCTTTGTACCTTAGCTGTGAGCTATGTTCCCCAGTCTTCAACCTGTATCCCCATTTATTTTTCAGTGCCCTCTTGCCTTTGGGCAACTTCACTAGGTCATAGGTGTGATTTTCCATTAAGGATTTCATCTCTTCTTTCATGTCCTCTAACCACTTTTCTTTTTGATCATTTGAAATGGCTTTTTCAAAATTTTATGGTTCTCCCCCATCAGTGAGCATCACATACTAATGTGGATTGTATCTGGTAGAAGGTTGTCTTTGTCTAGTTGACCTTCTACTTGGTGCTGGTACTGGAGGGATATCATCACTCTGTGTAGGTGGTGTTTGATCACCAACTGTTTCATCATCAGCTATATTATTCTGCCTATCTCCCCCTTGGCTTTGAACCATTGTAGGAACTACATAATCGTTAATAGGAACTTCTTGAGAAGATTTTTTCTTCTCGATCTGTTTGGTATCATCAGTTGTTTGATCCTCAAGGAACAAGACGTCTCTGCTTCTAATGACTTTTCTATCAATTGGGTCCCACAACTTGTAACCAAACTCTTCATGGCTGTAATTCAAGAAGATGCATGGTTTGGTTTTGTCATCAAGCTTGGATCTTTCATTTTTTTGGAACACGTATATAGGCTCTGCAGCCAAACACTACAGAAAAAACGCCCGATTCCGGCGGAATTATTCCGGGGTAAATTTTCCCCCGGAATTTTCTTTTTTTTTTTTAAACCGGGGGAAATCCGGGGAAAATTTCCCCCGATTTTTTTTTAATTTTTTTTTTTTTTAAAAACCGGGGGAAATTCTGGGGGAAAATTTCCCCCAGTTTTTTTAAAATTTTTTTTATTAAAAACCGGGGGAAATTCCGGGGAAAATTTCCCCCGGTTTTTTTTTGAATTTTTTTTATTAAAAATCGGGGGAAATTCCGGCTGCAGCGTGTTGCTACCTTCCAATTTGTTGTTGAAATTACTTGTCCAAGTTTGTGGCTCCAAAATACACACCCGGCACAAATTAATTTTTTGCTGCTAGAAGAAAACTTGTTGCTATCTTGAATTGATAGCATTTATTTTGGTTGTTGTGTGGAGCTTTCACAATGAATTGGAAGGACTCCAACATGACTGTATTCCCAATTGAAATAGAAAAATGAAATTGTAGAGTCGATTTTTCACAGCAAAAGAATATAAAAAGCTATTCATTTTGAAGAAGGCCCTCTAAAAATCTGTCCTTATTCGACGATCTAACTTTAGAGGGCAGACTATCGCATTGCCCGTTTACGATCACTGTGGACAACAAAATTAGAGGCAGACAACGACAAACAATACAAATCTTGGTTCCCAATGACATTTTGTTGTAATTAAATGCAAGTAATGGTCTAGAAGTCCTTTTACAACTCCCGTCAAAAGAGTGGTTAATTTTACGCCAACCCTTTCGGAGTCTGAATTTAGACTGCTTCAAACAACTGTTGTTCGGGGTCACTCAAATTTACCCACGTTTGGCAACTTATAAAGTAGACACACATTTCTGACTATTTATATTGAGAAAATTTTATTTTTAGTTTCGTTAGACAAGTTTCGTATCAAATTTGATTATATATATTTACTTATAAATTATAATCAATTTTAGTACCATTATTCTTTCTTTTAATCAATTTTAGTCCCATGCCATAACTTTTCAATTAATGCTCTCTTTATTTTGGTAAGTTTCAATAGTCTATAAATTAGGATCCACAGACATTGATTATTTCAAAATATCAGATTTGGCTAGTTCACGGGCACGCATGACACACACACACACACACATATATTTGATTTGGATCAATATTAAGAATTTTGGTTTTACACTACTAGAAAAACTGCATTTAGCTAGGGATTTTCTGCGGCTAAAAATATAAAAAGGTGGGTAACTAACCATGCACCCATTTATCTATGATTTTATCAAAATTAAAAACATTTACCTTTGATTTTATCAAAATCAATATCTTATAAATATTTATTTCAACAATTTCAAGTACTAATTTTATTTTCCTATTGAGTAAAATGACCAATAACCCTAAATCAATTTAAATACATAAATCAAATATTTGAATTTATTTTATTGAATTTGTTATTTAAATTAATTTTTGTATAGATTATCGTGAGCTGAGAAATAATTTTTGACTAGTTAAATCAAACTCGCTTTATTCTCTTGGTTCATAATAGGAAATCTTATTCAGATTGTAGCCTTTCAAATATTTTGAAAATCCAATATATATCATGTTATATGTCATGGTCCAATTCTTTATTTTTTTCTTCCTAATCTTTGGCTTTTTTTATATTGAAAAGTATTTAGTGATTGAACAAGTAGTTTATTAATTATAACAAATATTTAATAAATTAATATCAATAACAAAATTTATTTAGATAATTATATTTAGAATTTCGCATAATATATATTAGTCAAGTATAGCAAAGACTAATTTTTAAACAAAAACTTAAAGTGATGTAATGGTTTAATATTCTAATTTCAATCAAAAAGTCAAGAGTTCAAGCTACACTAGGTGCAAGAAAAAAAATATATTAAATTTATTAAGAATAGCTATGGATTTTTTCGTAGCTTAATCTTTGGCCATTAGCTAAATTGGCTCCAAATTTCGCAACAAAAAATAGCGCCATGGAAAACTATGTGCCTAATCTGTGACAGTTTTTCTAGTAGTGTTGTTTGTATGGTAATTAAATTTGATTAATATAATCTTAATTAGCTCGAATTTGATTATTTGATTGCAATCGTATTATCCGTCCATCAAATTTATTGGGCTATGTGCGATTATGCCTCAAGCTCAACCCAAATACAGATTAAATATATTTTATGTTGACAAAGTGCTTTAATTGAATAATGACCATCTACAATAATAATAATAATAATAATAATAATAATAATAAGCTTGTATGCTCCTAAAATAAAAATATATAATTTTATATTTTTAAAAAAACTTTAAAAACTAATTTATTTTTAATATCTTAAAATTAGAAATAGAGAATTGACACATAACATTCATGAAACGTAAATGCTTCTTTTGTCAATGGTATATCCTAGCAAAAATCCCCAAGTAGAGAAATATTGTGCTTTCTACTTAGATAGCATCTAATATCCTAGTTGCCATCCCTAGCCTCAAACGAGAACTTTCAAGTTTTATGCTATATATCTTCGATTTAGCATAGGAACAAGAAATCAATTTATTGTGAAATAACAAATAAATTTAACGAATGAGATAAAATGAATTTAATTTGCTTTTCTTTGCACTCAAATTATTGATATAGTTACAACTCAATCTGCGTGATTTTTAATATTCAAATGTGGCATTGATCAAAAAATGTATATATATTTATACCATTATATAAAGGGGCATCACCTTTTAGTAACTACATTTGGTCTAATAAATTTTTTTGGACTATCATTTTCTTTTTCATTTTTCTTTATTTTCTTTCCCTACCTCTCTCTCCTTTCTCGATCCTCTTTTATCTTTCAATATTGTTCAATTTCATTCCCTTTTCAACTTTTTTCTAATTATTTTCTTAATTTTTTTTTTATCTTAAATTATTTTATTTTTACTTCACTAATTTTATAAATCTATTAAATTTAGTTAAAAATATGTTGATAGTATAGATACTATCAAAAATTTAATATTAATATGTCATCAAATTATATTAATTTTTTATTATGCACATGTTTTGAGTGTGTCAATATTATTAGTCTAAATTAAAATTTTTAATATGTACATATCTAAGTGCCTATTTGGATGAGCTCTTTTTTTTTTTTTAAAGAAAAACCGTTTATTTGTTGAAAAACAAAAGCATTTTAGAACAAAAAATTATTTTCAAATGTGCTTTTTCTTAAAAAAAAAAAATAGAAGGCATGCTTTTTTGGAAGCTACCCAAAGTAACTTCAAATAAAGTATATTTTCAAACATTTTTAACTATTGCATCCAAATACAAAACTATTTAGTTTAAAAAATAAGTTCTACTACAAAAATACAGCTTGAGAAGGACTTTTTATTTAAGTCCACACAAACAGACCCTAAATGATTACACATAATATTTATCTTATAAAATATATGATCACAATTCACACACATATTTTTCATCAAAAAAATAAATGATTGCATACAACATTATTAAAAAAAAAAGTTAAAACCTCCATTATAAATAGAGTAACTGAGTTGGGAGGGTTGCTATCATAATGAGTCTCTGCAAAACTCGATTCGAATTAGTCGATAAATGAATTAGAACCAAGTGATTGAGACAATATATATATATATATATATATATATATATATTATCAATTGGCTAGAATGCATATTTAGTTCAAATCATCAATTCTTAAATCATCATTAAAATCTCATAAAAAAAAACAAAAAAGAAAATCATCATTAAACTTTACTCCAGTGTCATTTTTCGCAAGTTTTGTTAGGAACTAGTTAGTAATATGTGCATTGCACGCGCAATACACGTGCTTTGCAAATGAAAATACAATGTGAGCATGAATTTAATTCAAGTAAATTTACAAACTATATATTGACGCACAAAATACAGATTAAGGTCATAGTCATGATACATTTAGGCTTCGACCATAAAATATTTTCATCTAATATTACTTCTTTATAAGTAACAAATTCATTGTCCCAAAATGTTCTCCACCTCGCATTTTGGCAGCACCATTTGAGTGTGTGTCATTTTCATTTTCGAATGAACACGTTCTGAATTTCTCAAGTACTATTCATTGTGCACATCAGAGTATTATTAATGTGCAATTGTTGTGCATATGTGGTGATGGTGACAATATAATGAACAATAAAAATTAAATAATATTTTTTTATAAAATTAAAGGTACAGATATCTTGCCCTTTCTAAGGAGATGTAAAGTATATTGCAGTAAAATTTTCATTAGTCGAAGAATGATTTCTGAACTTGTTCCTACAAGATACAACAATCCCGATAGTATCTTATAATTCAAACAATTATTGGATACATTGTTGAGTTTAAAATTCCACTAAAGAACACATTTCTTCGACTAGTAAAAACTCTCTTTTTATGTATATGACAATATGGCAGTTTTTTTTTCTTTTTCTATCACGTGCAAGATATGATAAGAGAATTATCTTTATTTATAGGTGTAAAATACCTCTATTACAAATGAAAAATAGTGGACATTAATGTATGAAAGATTTTCGCATGGTACATAAGTGAGTAAATTAGCAAGAAATAATGTAGAGATCACATGATATATGCATGTGCTAATAAGTAGGTGCATTTGTGGAATATTAAGTAATCATGAAGTGGAAAAGTAACAATAAAAAAAGTTAGGAAAATAATAAAATAACTCCTCGTTAATGCCATTAATAATGTAGTAATAAATTTCATAAATAAAAACAATGTAGTAATAAAAATGCAATAAAAGAATATCATTTTTGTGTTAAAATGCTCCAATTACCAATATGTATAATTTTATGAGCATGAAATGACCAAACAAAAAAAAAAGTCATAAATTTTATTATTATTATTATTATTATTATTGTTCCAATAAAAACAAGTGATGAGGGTTGAGAATTCAGAAAATTTGCATTTAAATTCAAAATATTTCCTATAATAAGTAGAAAGGAACCCATAACAATAAAAAGGAGTCTTTTATATACCCGATTTGAATTATACATACACGTCAAATGATTTAAATTGTGATATAAATAACACAATCTCAATAATTTGGTCGAATGTGTAGGATCCATACATCGAACTGCTACAACATTTTTCCTAACAATAGATTAAATTTGGATCAAATTGAAAAATCCTCAACATATTTGTGGTCTAATTATCAAAGAAACCAAAGTTTAACGACTTGAATGCAAGAATCACATGAAAAGTGGGACGACTCCAAAAAGGTGGAGAAATATATTCATTTATTATTCCCCGATGATCGTACTGTCCCATCACTGCATACTGGAAATTGTGAGAGAGAGAAGAAGAGAGAGAGAGAGAGAGAGATTGCTTTTGTCCATCCACCAAACCAAATTCACACGATTTGCTTTACTAATTCTGAGGTTCGTTTCTTCCGCTATTTCTACTAAAATATTCCACATTTTTTTGCTTCTGATTGGTGAGCAGCATCAGTTCATTTCTTGAAATTGTTATCCATTTGCTTCGTGATGGTGTTCTTGTTGCTGCTGAAGGAGCCCTTTAATAGGGTTTTCAATATCTGTAGATTTGGGGTTTTCTTGTGTTCTTGTTTTTGTTTTATTCGTTTTCTTTTTTTTTTTTTTTTTTGTTATGATTTGGTGTGAATTTTGGCACTGTCTCATTGTGTCTGAACTGTGGGAGTTTACACTACCGAATGTTTTCGGAAGATGTCGTATTGCATTTACTTCTTGGACGACATTTTAAAGGGTTTTTCAGAAACTTAATCGTATATTTCACATTGGACAGTTGTAACTATGTGCTAGATTTAGGAAAATTTTGGTATGAAACCTTCTAATCTAAGGTTCATTTTTGGGGTTGAGCTGGAATGTAAGTGTTTTTTTTCCTCAAAAATAGTCTTTTGGGAATAATGATTGAGATCTTGTTGCATATGTATGTATTGTATAAGTTAAGAACTGATCTATTCCTTTTGATTGTTAAATTGCTTGATATATTGAATAACTCATTTTCCATTTGTGCTATATTAGGGTCATGTTCCTCCTGAACGCCTGTTGCCAATAAGTTTAGAAGTATTTGTGATTTAGAAACTGCACTTGATATGCTCTGTTTTTGTCCTGGGAGATTGCCTGACTTTATTTGGACTGGATTGTTTTATTTGCCGTCTCTGCGATATATGTGATGGAAGAGTTAGCACACTGGATATATATGGTTGAGAGATAGTACTATTACACAGAACAGGATAGTACGTGTTCCATAGGTGGTGCAACTTGATGTGCAGTAATGGAGAAAGAGAGGTCTCATCAAATTGATGTAACCAGTGAGAAAGTTTGCCCACCTACTGAGAATGGTGAACCGAGGGATGATGAGTCATGCCATAGTATAGACAAGGAAGCTGGCTTGGCTACTTGTCGGGTTTGCCAATGTGTTGAACCTGATAGAAGGGGAAATATTGCACTTGGATTCTTGGGTATTTCTGCACCACCGCGTAATCCCACTAATGGCAATGAGGAGTTGTCTAGCTCAAAAGTTGCCTTAGGAAATATTGAAAATGATTCCCACTATAGAAGTGATTTAAAAGGGTCTGGGTTGGTTGAGTTTGTTAGCCCGAAAGGAGAGGTTTTTCTTTGTACTGCTGATGTAGAAGTAGGCTTGGATGAGAACCAAGACAGGCTAGTTGAGCTTGGATGTTCTTGCAAAAATGACCTTGCTTTAGCACATTATGCTTGCGCGCTTAAGTGGTTTATCAACCATGGGTCAACTGCCTGCGAAATTTGTGGTTCTGTGGCAAAAAACATAAAATCTGCGGACTTCAAAAGGGTATTAGGTTCTTTAAAAGAGTATGAAGCATTAAGAGAAAGAATTGTTAATGGAGAACCTGATCCTGCACCAACCAGAACAAATTTTGGTGTGGATCCAGATGCTGTTGCTGCAATCCGGAGGCAAAGGTTAAGTGAAATTGCGTTGTGGTTTAACCCCCATAACAATGCTGTCACTGTGTCCCAGGTTGTCAGTGAACAACCTTCAGCTGCTAATGTAGTCATGGAAGAAGTACCCCCTGTTGAAAATACCGCTACTAAATGGGCTGTAGAGGGTACTGGGATCCTGCTTGCCACGGGCCTGCTGACTGTTACTCTTGCATGGCTTCTTGCTCCTCATGTTGGAAAGGTACTTGGAATGGCTATACCTTCCTTGACTTTCATATGTTTCTTTGCTGTGTAGACACTCAAGGGTCACTGCACACTTTCCGTTTATGTACTTTTGAACATATGAGGTTTAACTGGTCTCTATGTGTGTTTTTGTGGAGCTTTGAATTGTCCAACTACAAGCTTTCCTTGCCCTTGAGGCTTGAAATCATATTATCATGATCATGAGCCAGCGGCAGTATTGGTTCTGGCCCAAACAGCCTAAAACTATTGATTGCACACTTGAGCTGAGTCACTAGCTCAGATAAATTGTTCTCTACCTTTTTTTTTCCCATGCAAAGTGCGTTTACTATTGGGATCACTCTTTGTAGCATGGGAAATTCCTTTGCCTTCACTTATATGCGCAAATTCATATTAGAATGAAATATGCAATGAAAGATTGGACCACCAAAATAAGAGACACGTAAAACTTCAATCATAGATGAAATGCAATAGTATGAGTACGTTGAAAGCATGTAAAAAGGAAAGAGATAATTCTCACTGACTAGATAAGCTCCCGCTTTTATCGGTTGCAATTTGAAGTCTTCTTGATTTGGCTGAGAGCAAGTTATTCCGCTTTTGCCTAATTGGACTGCATGTATGAAAATATTTGTGGTTTGCTACTGAGCAAGTTTTTCTCCTTCCGTATCTCTCTTAATATCCTTCATGATTGCTTGAGTGGGAACTATTTGCCTTCTTTTGCAGAAAACTGCCAAAAATGGCCTACATATTCTTCTCGGAGGCGTCTGTGCATTGACAGTTGTAGTTTTCTTTCGGTTTGTAAGTTCACATGCCCGGCCCCTTTTTTTTTTGGGATGATACTATTAAGAATTAGCTATGTTTATTGGTTCCTATTATATTGGAGTAGAATGCAGTAGCAGTGATTAAGAAATCATGAAAAGATTAGGATTCTGTTATTACCATTGGATACAATTCAATTCTTTATAGAAAGTAATGGAAACATTTCGATCAATTAATTCTTAAGTTTCGTTCTTCCTTAATCTTTTTATAGAGTTTTCTCCTACCTTTCAACCAAAATAAATGGGATGGCTTTACTATTATCTACTCTTTTAATACTATGGTTTTACTTTTGGCAGTTTGTCACTGGCAGTATGTATGGGGTTCAGAATGTAGGTCAAAGAAACTTGACCAAACTTTCTTCTAGAAATGGCAAAAGTTAACTCGGTATTAAATCTGCATAGTTGGCTCACTTCTTCGGCGTTTCTAAAGTTACGCTTTAGGGGCTATCCAGTATTATGGTTTCTAAATGTGATGCATAAATTTATCAAATTCCTTCCATTGTCTTGAGAAAGTTAATATAACCATGATAAGTACCAATGTGTTTCAATCATTACTTTTCTCTGTTAATAGAAAATTAATTGAAAGTAGTATAGTATCATGCAGTAAAGTTGCTGGTTTCGTGATTTTTGTTGCTTCTATTTGTTGGTGTCGTCTCACCTTGGGAATGTGTTCCATTTTTTCGGATTTTAAGTCAATCAGCTTGTTTTGAGTGAGAGCTTACTGTGTTTAAGCTGATAAAATGATGTCGATACATTTGCAGTTTGTGCTGACAAGAATAAAGTACGGACCTGCTCGATACTGGGCTATCTTGTTCGTGTTCTGGTTTCTTGTGTTCGGAATATGGGCATCACGAACACACGGTGCTCATGCATCGTGATCCTACTGGTTTCCACCTATTTCCTCCCTTGGTAGTGAATATGCTCAGTTGTTTAGGTCTATTTTTTCATCAGTCAGGGAGTCCTAAAATTTAGTACTCTATTCTATGTAATTAGTGATTGTATTATCGGGTTGTGCTAATTATTTTGTTGTTTAGGATGTTAAGTACCACTTAAAAACCACTCTGCTTGTGAAGGAAGGTGTTCTGTTTGTAGCTCCCTGAGATTGAGATAAACAAGTTTCATGACTCTGATTTATCAATCTGCAGGGTCGTGTTGTTAAACTGCTGTTCATCTCTCTCTCTCTCTCTCTCTCTCTCTCTCACTCTCTCTCTCTCTCTACCATGTATACTAAAGCCATCTACGACACGATTCTGCCTATACAAGGGGCCTTCAAGATTCTTGGTATGTCTAGATAATAGGTAGGAGCATACAAAAGATAGTTTAAATTATTAGCACCGTATAGAAACATTCCTCCTAGAGTAGTAGTTAATGCGAATAAGAGAAATTTTGTTACAATTATTTCTGTACATTCAATGTTATCAAGGGATAGAGGAATAGATAAAGTTGAACGTAGTACAATAAGAAATTGAAAGATTTCGACGTTTTATTGAAATCATTCGTTTGGAAATTTTTTGAAAAGCTAATCATAGGTTCTTCTTTCTATCAGAATAATAACAGTTGAAAAGTTAATCATAGGTTCTTCTTTCCATTAGAACAAGAAGGCTGTTATGATCATTCGTAAAACTTGTCTAAAGAGATGAAATATAATTGAGGTATATCTTTTTGATCAGAGGTTGAATCGAATATTAGAAAAAGAATTAGGCCAAAACTTAGGTATTTTGGAAAATATCACCTATAAGAAGTTATGGTGAATTGGTGGTAAGTGCAGATACAAATTATGATATTCAGAATGTGGAAATTCTAAGGTCAAATGAATGTAAAGATAATTGATGGTCATAAAGATGGTCAAAAGGTAGAAACTGAAAAATGGCTCAATGAATGCACATTACTGGCAAAGCAATTATGACCAAAAGCAAGAGATATATGATTACTAGTGACAACAGCAAAGCTTGCAAATCCAAAAGCTCACAGAGCAACATGTCCTGTGTAGGAGCTCTATTAAGTAAAATATACTTACACATATATTTGATCTTAACAATTCAATTTTCGATTCACTGACTGACTAATCCAGATTCAAGTAATGCGGGAGCCTAATATAGGGGCAATCCTTTTAATCCGATTGCTCTATTAACAACTTCAAGATTAGAATCCTGAATGTTGTTTAAGACATAGAATAAACACTACTTGATTTAAATGCCATTTCTAGGAATGAACATATCCTCAACTCTTATAACAATGTTCTCCTGTGCCATTATACATTATTTCATGCTCTAGCCAGCCTAATTACAGAAGCTGTCTATTTACAATTGATGCCACTTGCAGCAGAAACTGATATCAATTAAGCTTTACAGAGTATGTCAAACCTTCGCCACGGAATATGCCTGTATAGGTTCATGCTGCCAAGTCCCTCATCTTGAAATCCTGGTGATAAATAAACATTAGTGTGTGTCGCGATAAGGAGTTTCCCGTATAAATTCTAAATATGCTGAGCTCATTAATGATAAGCATAATCTAAGAAATGGAGAATATATGTCACCTAAAAGCTTAATCTGTTAGAAATGAGAGAAATCAAATGTCTAATGTCTCTATCATTATAAAGTCATTTCCTCACAGGAGAAGCCGATAGTTACTTCTAATCAATTCCAAACAACTCCTTTTCACAACAAAGGCTCCGAAAATTCAAATGAACTAATTTAGTTACTAACTTAGTACACAATTTATCATTCCAAAAAGAGGACATTGTAAATAGATGACAATGGGTAAGTCCCCAAGTAAACAAACCCCCCAACACACACACGTGCGCACACAGGCACACACACAATGTTGTGGCGACATGGGGGTGAAAAAGGGAAAGCAAGGGTCATAGAAATGATAGGTGAATCACAATTACAAGAGAATCAAGAAAGAATCCATAAGTTCAATTCTTCTCCAAGTTTAACCGACTAATGCGTGCCCCAATTAGCATGCAACATAAACATGCTTAGAACTGCATGATAAAAGAGGATACAGGCCAAACTTCTTATAAATAGGCAAAAATTGATCGACGTCACACCAAAAATGAGGTCAGTACAGCTCTGAATCTTATATGATACAATATATATGCATGTTACATCCTCACAATCCATGAGTATCTGTAAGATTTTTTACAGTTTATGCCTCCTTTTTCTTTGAATCCTCCAAGCTTATGGTAGAAAAACTTGAAACTGACAAGCAATATCCCATCTAACTTTGCCAAAAATGAACATTAAAAGGGTATTATGCTCTTTTTTCACTGAAGTTGACAACAACATCCCTAAACATGGCATGTTCCTGATTTGATCAGAATCAACCACCATATATATTTGCTAATTTAGTTAACACAACCTCAATTTCTAGCACCAATCTACATCCTAACACTAAGATACATTCAGGTCATTTTCCTATAACTAGTAATTCAGTTAAATGAAATCAAAACGAGTACAATTTACCCAACAAGCATCGTCCAAACAAACCGAAAAAATGAACTAGATCCTATATCCCTTCTCCATGAAGGCTCAATAAAGCCTCTATTTTGCAGGAAAAGAACATCAGGTTGGAGTACCTTTAAAGTAATTCACAAGAACCAGTAGTCTCAATAACTTACCATCTTCATCGATATGTACTTCACCGCATAAGGACAGGCCGAGATTCATAGGTTCAAAGACTATCTGCCATCAAACAGAAATTTTCTACCTTCACGAAAATCAAATGATGAGGCGTAATGATCGGACAATGACAGCAACAAAAACATAAGAAGAAAATAGAACAACTCACTTGATTAATCTAGGCAAGGTAAAACACATCATCAGTCATGAGAAGAATGTACTGCAAAATCCTCAAAGGCATGTTTCTAAAATCCAATGGGGGCAGCCTCAACTCCCTAACTCTACTGCACTCCCCTAAATCCCCATTTCTATTTGTGACCCGCTTGGCTAAACAAATTTTACTAGTTTCCAATTTTCTATACAAATAAACTGCCCTTTTGAGAGAATCTTGAGAATCATTGTCTCTACAGTTAGTCCTGAAAAGAGTCCATCCCATTCCAAGCAAGGCCTTAGAAAACCCATCCATGGACTCAATCCTCACACCGGTGCACCTGCAAAACAAGGAAAGCGAGGTGCAATGCCAATTGTTATTGCTCAAAGACTCGATTTTTTCAAGTGGGCCACCATTGTTTTTCAAGAAAGCCAGCTTGAAGTAGCCCTTGGAGAGAGAGGCGAAGAGGCGGAGGTGGCAGAGCGATGAGGTCCCGAACGAGGGGAACGGCAGCGGAACGCTGTCGTTTGGCAATGACCACGAATATGAAGACGATGATGTGGATGATGATGAGCATGACGATGATGGTGAAGATGATGATGGGCACCGCGGCGGCGATGGCCACGAGAAGATTATGTGCGAGAGGGACGGGTTCGGGTGGAGATCCATGCCGATCTCTCTGGCGATCGAGGCTAATCTGTACGTGTCCCTCACCAATTCTTGTGTGGGAATGAAGAGCATCAATGGGGTTCGGGTTCTTGTTCTTGATTGGTTTGAAATGGTGGTGATGCTCGAATCATCATCGTCGCTCTCGTCGAGATCGTCGTGGTGGATGCGGAGGAGAAGTGGGTTGCTGGAGATATTATCGCCTGAAACCAGAGAACGCACCAATTTGAGTGGGAACATTTTCTTGTTTTTCACGCAGTACAGACAGTAGTGTGACAGGACAAACAAGTATAGCTTACATTCTATGTTGTGGTGTAAAGATGTTAAACGTTAGCCATTTTGGGGCCTTTTTGTATTCTTTTTTCTGGGGGAGAAATGCGATGTTGGACAAATGCAACTTTAGTTCCTAGTTGGGAAAGAGAAAACACGAGTGTGAACAAACTAATTGCGTTACCCTTTGCCTATTTTATCTTCTATTGTAGTTTATCATATTTTTTTCTTCTTTTTATAATTATAATACGCACACAAACATTATCCACATACGTACACTGTCAAGGCACACACCACCCATAAAATGGAAATTTTTAGGATTCGAATTATAACATAAACGGACATTGTTACGATTCGAATCCTAACACGAAATTCTCTATACTTTTAAGAACAGGGTATACATTCATTAGGTCAACGAGTGAGGATGAATTATTGTTAGCTATTGATTGTTAAAATTTATTTTCAAGAATCCTATATCGACAGATATAGTAATAAGAGCATGATTGAATAATACGCTGATTTGACTGTCATTTGTGGATAAAATAATTTATTTCCATTCGATTTTGAATTTCAAACAATTCGATTAGTGGTCAGTACAAATCTTCCATTTAGGGTTTACAAATATGGCACCTATATAAAAATCATTCATTGGATATACATTTTCTATATAAATTTGTTGTACTTGATATGCATCCGAATAAATATCATAAAAGATGAAATATAAATGTAACAAAATATCATGTGGCCTTATTATTTCGAGAATAGTTAGTTTTAGACATTTTGTTTTGATACAATCAACATTTTATAAATGTTAATTGGAACGCAACACACACACTATATTTTTCTTTGTAACCAAACAATGCTTTTATACCTTTTAGTTACGTAAAAATAAAAAGTAACAAATACATATATTAACCTTAGCACCACCCAAGATGATAGTTTAGGCAAATTTGATTAATCTTGATATAAATAGATGATGAATTTGATAAATCACATCAGAACTGTTAAGAAATCCATACATTTTAAATAAACTCATATTTTCAAACAAAAAAGAAAAAAAAAAGATCAAACTTAAAATAACTTTTTTAGCTCCTCTGATACAAAATTAACAATTCTAAAATCTAACACATTCATATATATATATATTTGAAACAATGCATTTATATTTCTATAAAAAGATCCAATTAATATATTTTTAAAATTTTAAAATACTTATACGGGTTCTCACAATCCTCGTTCCAAATTTAATCGAGGATATCGGATACTAGAGCTTCATGGACCAAGAAAAAAAAAAAGGAAATAGACACGGGGGGCAAAATTCCCCGTGAAATAAAACTAGTAAAGCCCAAGTACTGGTGAAACAAAATAGTAAGGCCCAATTTTGTCTCACTTTCTCGAAAGCCTTTGAAGCGAAGAGACTAATAGATACACACACACACACACACGCATATACGTACAACAATTTTCAAATATTTTCTATCCGTAGAGGGAAAGGAAAAATGTCGAAGCGCGGGAAATCGACGGAGGAGGAGGCGGAGGCGGCGGCGCTTTCCGACAACGACGAGCCCAAGAAGAAGTCTCTTAAGCCCAACGACGATTCCGAGGACTCTGACAGCATCTGCATCTGCGAGGTATACTTAACTTTTGTGCCCTTTTTTCTGTGAGAAATCTGTGCGTGCGTGTGTGTGTGTGTGTGAAAATGGGTTTTCACTGTGTGTTTGGCGTGTGTGTGTGTGTAGCTGTCCAAGAATCGGAAAGTGTCTGTGAGGATCTGGATGGGGAAGGTTGTGGTGGATATCAGGGAGTTCTATATCAAAGATGGGAAGGAGTTACCTGGCCGAAAAGGTGCCTTTTTTTTGCCCTTCAGAGTGTATATAACCTCTTGTTAACTCTCTCTCTCTCTCTCTCTCTCTTGGTGCTTTTTTATTTGTCTTAATGTGATTAAATATGAAAATGGCCTAACCCTCTTTGGGATTGTTGTTGTTGTGGCTGTTATTGCCCCTCACCCCTGAGGTAGGTGGGGGTAAATCTTTTTCGTTTTTCATGACTTGTGTGAATGAGCTGTGTTCGTGTGCTTTATGTTTGAAAAAAAAAATGGTTGCTTGAAGGTATGCTTGTATTTAGGAGTGGACTAGTCCGCTAGGCGCTAATGGAACTTGTAATTCTAAGGTTTAAAATGCTTGTAAAGCTTTTACTTCTAGATTTTTGGCGTCTATATTTGATTTTTTTAGCAATTATGACCCCTGAACATTTTATAATATGTTTTATTGGACCAATGAGTAGTTTGTTGGGACAGAGATTTATGAATTCAGAGCTCACGGTTGAGCTCACTCTTCCTGTTGCACTTCTGCATTTCAAGCCTCAGATATGCAGTTCTGTTTTCTTAGTTGTTCTATGCTATGGTACCATTAAATGCTCTCTTGTTAAGTAGAGTTGCCCATCTAGTTATCTTGATCCATGTGAGTGCAGATCTTGATTAGAACCAGTGCACGAAGTTGTTAAGCCTCTTGTGGCAGGAAGTCAGGAAGTAGCTATGGGGGACTGGGGAGAGTTTTAACACTCTAGTTTCTCCCCTTGTCTGCTCCAAATCCTCCAATCCTTTTTCTTTCCTTCACTTTATTTTCTCTTTTATTTTCAATATTTATTTTCTCTATGATATTTATTGTAATTCTACTGTCAATGACTACCAAACTTCTTTAATTGTTTGAGCCTGCTAGAATTTAGGGGGGTATGCTGGTCATTTGGTAGTTTAGTTATTAGATTTTTGGTTTCTTGATTTTTTCATATCGTTATCATTCCATAACAATCCTGTTCCCAGCGCATTTCATTGTTTGCTTTATTTGGCTGATGGAACAATTTTGCTATCTTAATGTTGCAAGGAGGTAAACGTGTGTGTTTTTGTATGTGTATAAAGTTAGGGCAGTTCTGAGTTGAGCTTAGTTTGATTGACCGGAGTGGATTTTACAATTTGTGATTTAGCTCCAAGTAAAGTCGCCACAATGCTTTTGTTTTCCTACTTTTGCTAGTCTTAATGGAAAGCATTCTCAGTTGGATTGGTATGCAAGGTTTTGCAGTTTGTCATTCTGACCTTAATCCTTATGATGAAACTAGAGCAATTTCTACTCAGGGCTTACTCTTATCATGAACTTTAGCTAACTATTTGCTTTCACTTTTGACCTGGATTAGACTCTTAAGCAGAAATTTATAATTTTTCAAATTGAGTTTCCTCTTATATAGAATAGATTCAATTAAAACTATTGGTTGACTGCCTGAGCTGAGCTGCATATATACGTAAACATGTTACAATTTGTCGAGTTCAATTCTATTTTTGGTTCGACAAAATCATTACTAAATTAATTTTACATGTTGCTCTTTATTACAGGCATTTCGTTGGGCATGGACCAGGTATGCACCCCTGCTCTTTTCCCATCTTATTATCATCCTAAGTTCCTTATGGATCTTATAATTTCACTTATCTCCTCTTGTGTTTGCAGTGGAAAATCCTCAAAGATCACGCAGATGAAATCGACAAGGAGATTGCTGAGAAAACATAGAATCATAGGGACTTTGGTGGAAGCTTCAAGTAGAAACAACGTAGCTAATGTAAGATAGCTGAATGACCTACTAATGTCTAGCCTCTAGTTTTTGTCTAAAACAATCTATATAGGATAGCGTTCTTGGGGTCTGTAAGTTTATGAACCCTCATGCTTAGCTTTTTGTGGGTGTTTGATATCCCCGTTCGACCATTATGCCCCGTTTCTAGGCTATTCTGACCATTTTGCTCTGGCTACTCATTTGCCGGACCATGCTGGATGTGTGATGTTTGTAGTTTCTTGTGGATCATGGGTAGTTTTTCTTTGTTCAGTGAAGTTGAACGATGATTGTGTGAGCTACTTTCTCTGCATTATCTGAAGAATCGCACGGCTCTCTCTCTCTCTCTCTCTTTTCCGAGGGTTACCATCTCCAAGAGTAAGTCTCGGCCCGTATGTCCATATGATGAAGTTTTGAATTGGTACTTATTGATCTGAAATCCTAAGGTTTGTAGAAATTTTGGAAAAACAAAAAGGGATTCATTGTGGAACAGACAATTAAGATTTCATCAGTCAAATGAAGTCTTACAGCTGAACACCGTAGCATAATAACATCCAAACAGAATGGAAACATACATTTATCTAACATATTTGATAACTTATAATTTCTAGCCCGTACTAGATTCGGCTGCATTGGGATTGATTGTGCAGCGAGCGTCTTAAACTTGTCAACCGGGTATGGGTTAGAATTTTCCGATAACTTATAATATGTACAGAGAATCTAAGCAAACATTTCATACACACTTGTACTGTTGTATGCTATATTCGTTGCACCAAATCCTAAACATCCTATTCTAAGTTTCACACAACATGGCCAAGCTGCTAACTGATTTTGCTAAGTGTTTCTGTTCTGAACCCTCAAAATCTTTTGCTTACCACTTGTCGTCATCCACTCTTGAAAGGATTTTGCATCATATGGAATCCTAAGAATGCCCTCATTACAGAATCCGTATTCCTCGGCCGATCTACGCAAGAGTTGCAGAAATTCTGCGTTAGACAGTGCCGTGGTGTGGACCATGAAACGTTTTGTTTCATGGTCCATGCCAACGGCCACTGGGATGTACCCTCTCGGTGTCATCGTCGAAGCCCCTTTGAGTTGCTTTAGGCTACGAAAGCTAACAACCCTGCTCAACTTACTCGGCTTCACTCCCATTTCCACTTAAGAAAAGATGTTTTTTGAGTTTTATCTGTGTCTTCTGATTGTGTGAACAAAGAGAGAGAGAGAGAGAGAGGGGGAGGCGGGGGGGTAAGGAGGCACGGTGTACGTATTGGATTTGTTCACGATTAGAGATAGCTGTTGGACGATGATTAACGATATTTATTTGTTGTCTTTACGATAGCAACAGCTTAAACAAAGAATTATTGGCAAATAGTATTAGTTTGTTTTTTTCTGGGGATGTTGATGGAGAGGGAGCTAGCACGCCGTGCCGGGACAAAAGGGGTGAGACATGCTACATTAAAAATGATATTAGTTTTAATCATCAAAAAAGAAAGATAATGAGTTTTATTCAACAATTATTGTACTTGTTTCCACAGTCAAAAATCCGTGGCATTTACTTTCATCTAGATTTCTCCACGCTATTTTTTTGTGCGGATAGAAGTTTATTTATCCCCACCATTTTTTTATTTTTATTTTTTCCCCACCATTTACACACACACACACACACATTTCACATCACCTCATGATTTTGTAAAATATTTCCTACTTGTTGGGGGATCCTGAAAGAAAGATTTTAACTTAATGCAATTATCATTATCTGGTTCTCTCGTTGACAATATTTAAACTTTCAGAAAGATTTTAACTTAATGAACATTTATAAATTTTGTTCTTGTATGATTGTTATGCATTTTTTATTATTTTACTTGTATTCCCGTATTCATAGTAAATAAGATTAAAATTATTTAAAAATAGAAACAAACTTGGTGTGAACTTAAAATCGAAGAGATAGAGAGAGAGAGAGAGAGAGAGAGAGAGAGAGAGCAATAAACTATGGGGAAATGGGGTGTGTGTGTGTGTGTATATATGTATCATTTTTTGAATAGAAAAAAACACAAAAATCACAACTAAAAAGTGATATCATTTTCCTATGTGATATACCATATTCTTGTCTTTTATTGAAAGAAGTTTAAGGACTTGATAAGTTTATAAGCTTCAATACCTTTCTCATAATGCAAGGTGATTTTTCGTCAAAGGTTAAAACCGCACCATCTCAAAGTACGGGACATTACCTCGCAAGGTCGGACCTTCTTATTCGGTGATGGATTTAAGTATCATCGCTATGTTTCAAAAGGAAAAAAGAAAATAACTGAAAACTTCTGAAATTGAGCTAAAATTTGAATCCGTTATTTTCTTGGTTCTTTCGGCTCGAGCTTACTTTGTTTGGTTTGGGACTCGAACTCAAAAAATTGCAATTATGATTCACAAATGCAATGAAATCATTATATGTAGTTATCAAGAGGTTACCACAGTTTCAAATGCTTAAAAAAATTTTGCATGATGCTCTCCCTCCATCCAAATTTCTCCAAGTAGTCTTTCTTTGTTATTTTATATTATTGTTGTTATTTTCTAGTTAGGCTAAATTTCCGTGCAAGGCATATACTTTAAAAGAGATCTTTCTCATTAATTCATTCGTTCACATTTCACATCACCCCATGATATAGTGCAATATTTCCTCTCTCTCCCTCTCTCTCTCATGTTTCTTTTAGGGGAATGAGAAGTAAACTTGTGTGTTATTAAGCCTGTAAATATTCAATATTTGATTACCGTTTGCATCTGTATTTGGATGCTCATTTATAGAACAAAATATCTACATCTATTTAAAGTTGAAATTACCTGTCTTTGATATATACATATATAATTATAAATGGATACAAATATAATAATTACATACCCAATCTGTTTAATATCCATTTTGTAGACATGCCTGTTTACATATTCGATTATATATAATTTACTTGTATCCCTTAATTATATATACGCTTACAGTTTAATAATATCAATTATTTGCAATTGAATGAGATACTCGAATAGTCATAACCGGAACACGAATACAAAAATATTTATAGTTGAATTTAATTTTTAAAAATTACAATTGGAAACGGATCTATCCAATATCCATGTTCGATATACGGATATAGTCATTGATTTTAAATATCCATAAATATCCGGGTCTACACTAATATTCAATAAAATTAAACAAATATGGATATGAAAACGGAATATCCGAATCATGCAGCTTCAGTTTATACCCCTATGTGTAGTTCTTGGAATTGAATATAGGCCCAATGACAGAAGTTTCGAGGTCGGCCTAGAAACGAACAGTTCCTTCCGAGGTTTTTTGGTTTAGGACAAACATAAAATGATAGCATAACTTCGGTACAAACTTTATAGCATAACTTCGGTACAAACTTGATGTACAGATATATGTAGTAGTAATACCACCCATGTGCTTTGTTAAAGTTACACCTTGGACGACCAAAGTATAGTCTTGAGGATCACTTAGAAAGCAACTTCAAAGAACAATAATACATTTAGGACAAAGTAACCAATAAAAGAATTCAATCAATCAACTTCATTTGCACCACCTGCTATATGAATTCACATTATAACTTCCCCTCAAAAGAATGATATATATATATATATATGTATGTATAAGTATACAACATATTCACAATTTCCATTGAAGAAGCACGATACATCGTAATTTAACTTCAAATTCTACAAAAGACCATCTATATGATGCAAGCATGCACTAGACAACGGGGATGCTAAGGGATCCAACCGAAAGCAGTCTGGGTAATATCTGCACCACCAAGTGATTTAACGATAATCGGTAATTCTAATGAGAGAGAGAGAGAGAGAGAGAGAGAGAGAGAGAGAGAAGAAAAGATTCTAAAAAAGCATACCTCGCCGAGTCTAGCGTTAATTTTCAAAGGAACAAAATCATCAGCTCTCGTCGCACCAATATTTACAGTCGCAGTAGTAGCACCAGCCTCATGAGCAGCCCTGCACAAATCAAATCCACGGAATTTAGTGTCCTTAAGACGTTGCTATAATCAATCTATTCTATTTTTACATTATTTAATCGGGGGAGTCACAAAAGATCCAGCGAGTTTTTACCCATTTTCGCAAAACACCCTGTCATATGAAAAAAAATATATATATATATACACAATTACACCCTTAATACTCGATTTTTTATTAAAATCCCACCCGCAATTAGAGGGGTCTCTGTAACATGGAACCAAATATTGGGGGGTATTTGTCATTTTTAATACCACAAGGGTTTTCGTTAATACGGCCAAAACGTGGGGTTTTCCATATTAAGCACGTCACCTTTGATTAACACTAACCAACTCGCTAAAAGGAGAGCGAAAAAAAGACAGCTGCCTCGATATAAATATAATAGGTAGAATTAATATGAATTTTAGTTACTTGATGAGCCGGAAAGCAGACATGGTCATCAATGATGAACCGAGAACTAGGAAAGCATCGCATTCTGTTGCAGCTTGCATTGCTCTATCGGCCCTGCCCTTGGGGACATTATCGCCAAAAAAGACTACCTGAAACGGTATTACCCATATTAGAGAGCAAAAGGCAATTATGTATGCAATGGAAATCCGTAAATGTATACACATAACAAGACAAATGGTACAAAATATATATTCAGTATTCATCCATATCATCTGATTGTCAGTATTGACAAGCAAGATACAAATGATATAAAATACATTACAATACCTTTGTCCTAGATGCACATATTAGCATAATTCCAAGTTAAATCTTATATACGGAATATATATAGAAAATGAAACAATCAAAAACAATATGTAGAGCGAAGTCCACGAGTCGAGCATCTATTTTTCGTGCGAGAGCAGTGTATATCAAACACTAACTCAGCAAGTAATTCTATATGTATATATATAGATATATATATAAAGACTATTTATAATAATACTACATGAAGATACATGAGTACTCAGGCAATAGAAACCGAATCACATGAAAAGGAAAATTGCTTACATCAGGTTTCAGAATCCCATTACATCTCTGGCAATTAGGAATGTGGAATTCCTCCTCCCAAAACTTCTCATCAATCTCAATATCACCATCAGGCCTTTGCTTCATTCCAAAGCTTTTGTCTGAACGGCTGTCATAGTCTAGACTTTCAATTGCTTCTGCCCACTGCAATGATGCCAAAAGATATAGCATTAAGTTCAATAGGTAACAACAAGACCCGCAACAAGAAACTGCGATGAGAAAAGATTGTGTAAAGAACTTAAAACAGTTTTGTTCTTCAGTTTGTGGTTTCACATCACAAAAAAGGGTGGATCTCGTATAAAGTGAAAAAAAAAAAAGGTAACACAACTTGTATTTTCCTATGCTCTACAGTGAATATTGATCAATTGCAGTTTACGTGGCCTCAAGGAAGGGTAGATACTGTGACAAAGAGAAGTTACAAAGAATTGTTGTTATATTACAAGAGGGAGAAACAAAATGGACTAGAGTTGTTTAGATTGAGCAATTGACACGAGGTATTCAGTAAAACTAATATATATTTACCTGAGAAATTTTTTTATAATAAATTAAAAAGTCACATCAAAGAACATGGATATGCAAGAACCAACCTTTGGATTAAGAGCCTTCACTTGATCCTGAAATGAATCTCTAGGAAGAGAAAAACCACAATCTGTACAAGAAACTATATATACAGTCCCATGCAACTCAAGAGGGTTGCTGCCAGCACGATGGTGCAACCTGCAGAAAAGAAGCAGATATACCAATATCGTCACCTGAGGAACATTTATGAATGTATATGTAGGGCTTGGGAAGTTTTGTTCAAGCCGGCCAAATATGCATCGGTTACCAGAAAATTAAATAGCAGCTGCAGAATTATCTTTTCAAACTAAGAGGTTGTCTCGGGCTCGTTTTTAGACTGATGGGTTATCATTATGACTTATTCAAAATTACAACTCAACTATAATGATAAGTAGACATGAAGAATTTTATTGCTGTTGTAACTTAAATCAATAATAAAAAGAAAAACAAATATTAAGTTTTTGTGCATGTATTAATGTATGCATGTGGATGTCTATATCCATATATCTGGACTCATCACAGATTCACAGTCAGATTTTCGGTGAGGCACATTCTACTATTAGAGTACAACCCAAACCAGAAGTGATGACTTTAAATATTTACATCCTGTCCTTCTTATTTAAAGGGCAGTTTTCTATAAATCAGCTCAGTTTGAGTAAGTTTTTTTACACACCGTTAAAGTACTCAAAACTATAAAACTTGAGTGAGAGCCATTACCGGTCAACATTTTGGGTCATCATAAAATTTATACGACCAGCTTTCTCAAGAGAAGATAATGCAATATGCGCAGGCCCTGGTTGTGCCAAAGTAAATCGTCTCCATCCCGCATAGCTCCTAGCCCAATATCGTCTTCGGGATCGACTTGAACGAATAAATTCCTGTCCATTGAAACAGTGCATATCTAGGTACTCAAAAAGTTGTATCTCAAGCACGCTGTACTTACACAATCAAGCATTGCTGATTGCTTCAAGATCTTATCGAGGAAAAAGTGACAATTGACACAGTGGGACAAATCAAATGTTTAAAGTAATGTTTAAGTTTTATAAATCAAGGGGTTCCATGTTACAATGAAACCCAGATGTACATTTTGCGTTGGCTGATTTCAAAATAGCCTATAATCAAGCAAAAAACTCTGTCTGTAACTGATTGAGGATAAATGTTTATTGATGCATCATAAGAACATGGAAAGTATTATCTTCGGGCACAAAAGAATATTGCATACTTAAACGACCCTCGTTCCGAGCAGTTTCCTAATGACTAAGGCAGGCCATTTTACTGAGTTGCCCCAAAGCAGATGCCACACTATGCATCCCAGTTCATCTCCCGGTTAGAATTTCACAGTCAATTACTTATATACAACAGGAAGACACATTCATTGTCTATTAGTCCAATACTTGCTGTCGAAAAGGGTGCATGGAAATTTTTAAGCCTCTAACACAAATAAATAAAGTTAACATAGCTTAATCATCACATTGATCAGTAAATCGCAGGACACGCCTTCAGATCACCTGATGAGTAATTGGCCGGAAACCAGTACTGTAAGCTCCATTTGGGCTGCAAAAAGGTAAAAGGGTCACTAGATTATGTCTAAATAACACATAGAGGCAATACAAAGTTAAATGGCAATAATTAAAATTTCAAGTGTTTCAGAAAATCAAAGCTAGAAGAACATAGAGAAATTTCAATTATAGTGCTTGCTACTACTACATGGAATATCGACAGGGGGACCATTTATATATGTGATTGAAGATTACCTTCTGTAATCAGGAATCCCGCTCTCCGTGCTTATCCCAGCTCCGGTCAAGATAACAAGCTTTGTGCTGCAGAACAAGAACAAACAAAAGCAATCTTCAGACATTGGGATAGACAACTTTTTCATTTAATTAGAGTGGCCAATATTCACAAGAAACCCAATTGCAATAACTAATACAGGGAATGCGTCAATTTGACCTTGTTCAGGAATTCCAACCTAGTCTGAGATAGCAACCCAAACTATTTACAATTGAATGAAAATATCCGCGGAAGAAAAATAGACCATTGTACTGAATTTTGAAAATCCGGCTTCTACTACAAACACCGTAAGGATAACCCTAATGCTAACACAACGTCCACAGGTAAACAAGTTTGAATTGATCTTACAGTTGATTGAATTTCTAAAACCGAAGAAGTAAAAAAATTAACTCATAGAGAAAAGCAAGTAAAGAATTATTGCCATAAAGTTCTCTTAAACTGTATTTGGCTGTACACTTCCTAATAATGTTATACTCTGCAGAACTTGCTTCTAACTCCTCTGACCCTTGCTCGTCAACATACCTCCTGTCAAAGAATTGGTATAAACGATCAATATCTTCAATGCTTGGAGGATCTGAGATGGGAACCATCTTTTTGTCTCTCAAAATATTTGAAGGCAGTTCTTTATTGTCCATCGAGGCCCCAGAAGGTGTAATGCGGTAAGTTTTCTCTACAGGCTTGAGAGATGCCTGAGAAGATATGAATCTTGGGAGAAACTTTTTTCTGTTTCTGCTAATCGATTGAATAGTATCTGCCACAAAGAAAACATGTTAGCACACCATTAGCAAGGTAAAGGATTAGAATAACTAGTTGCAGATCAAACATGACAAAACTTACACAAATTTAGCAGAGACGACTTGCCAGCAAATAAAGTCCCCAGCAACTCCCTTGCACCTTTGAACTTCTGCAAGTTCAACTAGCCATTAAGCCACGAATTATAGCAAATAACCAAAAAATAATTACTCCTCTCATACAATACATAAAACTCACTAGCAAATCAACCATGAAGGCTTATATGCGGATAAAAATGCATTTCAGTGCAAACATTCCTACAACAACAGCCAAAAAAAAAAAAAGAAAAAAAAAAGTTTAACCTTTTGTTCCAAGAATCTTGCAAGAAGGGAGACCTATAGTGATCGTTACAAATATAGACATGTGCTATAAGTTCAAAGAGGAGCGAAATTCATACAACTTTTGGTGAGAAATACTCACTTCCAAATTGTATGTATGTAATTTTAATCTTTCAATTGAGACTAATATCAACTTTGCGAAAGCTGTAATTTGCCATAACAGGCACCTGAAAAATTCGGGGAACAAGGCACGAACATGTGTCACTCAGCTCTATATGAATAAGAAATCCAGTGTGCAAAAATGGAAAGAACAAACTTTGTCACATTTTCCTTTATTATTCATTCTCATTTGTCTATTTATTCACTAATTTATTTTTGGGTGCATGCACAACTGTAATATCCACTTATATGACTGAAAACTTGGGAACTCTCCTGAACTACCGGCTCTCCTTCTCCTGATGAAGTGGAAACAAGGTCACGAAAATGGGAGAAATAATGTCTGAACAGTCCAAAAAGCTCCCCCACTCATCAAAAAGTCACATTTTCAACCCCAAATTTGTATAAAACAAACAAGCACAACAGCCGAGCTACTATGCCAACGACAAAATTCAGAGCTCAATCTCTACAAAACCTGATAGCCAAACAATTGATATGGTTAATTTTAAAATTCAAGCCTGGTTCATGCAAATGTATATATCTAACTGATTTCCTCACAACCTCTGAAGATTTCTTGGTATATTGTTACATCCGACAACGCCCATTACTAAAGCAAATACTGCTCTACCTAATATCCCCGCTCAAAATCAAGAGTAAAAACATTCACATTCAATCCGGGCACAAATTTTTACCAACAGAAACTCACAAAGAAATGTAATCACAGCAAAAATTCAAAGAAAAAAGACCCGAGACAGAGGGGCGACTTACAGAAACGAAGGGGCGGTGCGGAGCTCCCATGGTACCACTTGAATTTTCTTGTGTTATCCTGGTAATTCACGATTTTTGGCTCGAGCGAATAGCTCCGGTTTGTTTTTTCCTCTTTGCTTAGATCACTCCGCTACGAATTGGAGTTGAAAAAAACCAATTCGCGTTGCTCCACGTTGCGTCTCTCTCCACCGCCAAGCACCCGCGCGCGTGTGAAGTTTTCCTAATTTAGAGAGATTAATTTACATTTTGCCCCCTCGAAAATTTGAAAATAGCAGATTTTACCCTAAAGGGCCCCTAACATAGACAACAAGCACCCTTCAACGGGGGCGTCTGTTAAGGGCATTTCATGTAAAAATTCAACGCCAACAATTCTGAAATAACGGCTATCAAGAAAAATAATTCCGAACTAACGGCAAGAGATATGAGCAAGTTTTCAAAATCAAAGGGGCCTTTTAGTTTAATTTTAAATCACGAGGGCTTTTTAATATTTTCGCAAACCACAGGAGGTGTTACGGAAATTTTCTTTTTTTTTTTTTTTTGATAATATGGAGACACACACAACCTACTTATCCACACGGCCCCGGATTTGAAACCGCCGCTGCTAAATTGAAGCACAAAATTATACACACCATATTTTTCATACAACACACATAAGGGCATTCATCTAACACCACCAATTTTATAATTGACAATTATAAAGTTCTCGTTGTGATTTAAAAGTTTTTTTTTTTTGTTTTGGTCCAAACACACAAGCACCAATCCAGAAGATTGATTTATCAAGAGTCGTGCAGTTAAAAGTTGCACATTAAGTTTGAAAGAGTCAAATTTTGTGAAATTATTCTTTCTAAATCATTCATTAGGTAATTAGACAAATCGTCTATTTGATCGAGCAAGCTCCTGTTTCAATTATTTATCAATTTGAATCTACTTTCATCGTGAGCTACAACACTAGTGTCTTTTGTTTGACAGAAGTCTGGCGTGGCCAATAAAATCTCGCCTCTTCCAATTGGCATTCTTTGTTGTCCATATTTTCAAAATTTATACAAATATAGGAACGGGAAGGTACATCATAAAATAAAAAAATTGACCAATGATGTTCTCTTGTGAGTTAGTGATAAGAAGATATTTCAAGGTGTCTACATTCTTAAATCCAACATGTAATTTCAAAATCGAGTGATCTTTCGATACAAAGTGCTATCATCACGCATCTGGTCTCACATTTTTTTTAATTTCTTGACATGAAAGAGTTGGAAATAGTTTTTGACGTGGGGGAATATGCCTCTGCTCTCACATCAACCCTCTATCCTCGACTACTATAAATAGTAAGCCATCACTGTTCACAAGGGTAAGCATTTCAAAACTCACTCTTCGTATATTATATTACTTTTCGATTGTTTGCTTGAATACTGACTTGAGCGTCGGAAGATCTTCACCGAAGATACTTCCGGTTAGGCTCACATGTGTTCCATCCTTGTAGAGAAGGGACCAACTAGCTTTCTCATACCTTTACTCAGTGTTGAGAGTAGCAGCGATCGAAGGCAGAATCCAACCGCATCAGTTTCTTTTTTTTATTCTTTGATAATGGTTATTTTTGTTTTTGGAGCAATAAATTTTTAATATAATATAAAACTCACAATTAATAATTGAAATTTGTTCATTGAATTGAGCCACTGTTTGAAGATGAAGCTCGTGTTTCGATTGTTTTGCTTCTCGATTTGTACTACCATTTTCTTGATGTTGAATTTGCTACATTTTTTTCTAATTTTTTTGCTCCTTTTGTTGTTTTGAGTGACAAGTTGACAATTGATTTTGTACTAGCTAATGTTGCCTTTGTCTTCGTCTGTGGGGAGTTACACGGGAGCTATTTTTCTGAAATAATTTATTGAAAAATCATAATTAATATAAAGTAATTCAAAGTTTTTTTTAAAATTAAATTGTTATTTTTTAAGTTGAAAAAGTTATTGCTAATATGGTAAAAAATAAGTATTGAACTTTCTGAAATAAATTTTGATCGGATGAATTTTTTTGAACCAATGAATAAGCATTTATTTTAAAAGACTCTACAATAAAAACTTTGATGAAATGAAATTTTAAAATTGGTAAGCTTTGGTATATATTTGGGCCTGGAAAATTACTGCAACATGGAATTGGACTGGCCTGTAATAAATTACGAACTAAAGTCGAACGTGACTAATAAATTTGTAATTTTAGGCTTAATGAAGGGTTATGCCCATGATTATGATTTTATTAAATGGATTAATTGGCTCATACTGACCCTATATGCACACAAAATAAGCTGATGAAAAGTGGCTCTCTCATTTGGAGGAATTTTAGGAGTGATGGTTTCTACTCTAACAAGGAGAATCAACTCAATCGAAATTCCAAAAAAATTTGGCATGTGATAAATGATGAAGCTAGTTCGGGGCATTTGAAATTCAAATGAAATGAACATTGAGGCTACTTCAGGTGGAAGGTTTGTTGCAAGCATTGAGCTATAAAAAGGGAAGGCAGCAAGCAGGAAAGATAGTCTACACTCACCTAATAGCAATGACGACAATTTCAAGAAGCCATCTTCAAATTCAATATCAAGAAATTTATACTTTTTTAACTTTTAAATCAAAATGAACCGAAATTAGTTCAGTTCATACTGATGGAGAACCATTTTAGAGAGATTATAGCCATATCTATTCTGCTCGAAATGCAATCATCAATGTGACTTTCTTTAGAGTGTCTCTAGAGTTATAGCTCTAATCACTCCTTCAAAGTGTATTAATGTGTTTCTAATAGTATCTTGTATTCATGTCGAACACCATACATCAAGGATTTGTAGCCATAATTTGTTTTGTTTGTGTCGAGTAGAATAGGCTATTAATGCAAGTTCTTGTTTATTTGTAAAGCTGTTTACATTTTGTATATCGAATTTTAAAGTCTTACATCAAATTATAAGCAATTAGAGTTTTCCAAGCGATGTTTATCTATTTCAACTTAATTGTTCTATAGATGAATTTATCTTTTGTTGAGTTATGGCGAGAGGAATTAATATACCTTGATTTTGGTTACATTGAGATGCTTTGTATTTGCATTCTGTGTTCAGATCTTTCATTCATAGTACCTCATTTTTGCAGGAGCCTAGATTTGTACAACTAAAGTCTAAACTCTAAAGTGTGTTGACAATAACTGAATCTTTGAGTTTGTTGCAGCGCAGCAAAACCGATCATGATTTTTGGGATCAAGATTTATTTTATTAGGAATTTCAACAAATCACAACAACAATATTGACGGCAAAAATAATTGTACAACAAAATAAAAATGACTCGGTGATTTTACGTGGTTCGGCAAAACCGTGTACGTTTACGAGGGTTTTCGTTTTTCCACTAAAAGAGAAATTTCACTGTTGTACAAAAACTCATCCTTGAGTTTTATCCCCAAACCCTAGAGAATACACTACAAGTAGGCCTAGCAATGGGTAGGGTTTTACCCTACCCTAACCCTAACCCTTACCTAGGCCTAGGCCTAGGCCTGTCAATGGGTAGGGTTTTACCCTATCCTTACCCATTTTTTTTATACCCGTACCTTACTCACACCCTAAAATTTTAAAATTTATCCATACCCTACCCTAACCCATATTCCTACAAATGAATGGGTTATGGTAGGGTCTTACCCGTCTCTACCCATTGGGTAATGATACCCAATGGGTATTCACACACTACATGCATTATTACCCAATGGGTATTCACACACCACACATATTTTTCACACACACACACACTGCGCACATATTTTTCACACACACACACACACATACAAACACACATATTGCACACACACTACACACATATTTTTCACACACACACACACACATACTAAACGCACACATTTTTCACGCACACATTGTGTTTTAACATACACACACTGCACACAATTTTCACACACACACACTCACACTGTGTGTTTTCACACACACACACACACTGCACACACACACACACACACACACACAGAGTTTCACACGCACACACACTGCACACACACACGCACACACACTGCAGTTTCACACACACACACACACACACACACTGCACACACACACACACACACATACTGTGTGTGATGTTTCACACACACTGAATTTTTTCACACACACACACACAGTGTGTGTGTGTGTGTGAAAAAAACACACACTGCACACACACTGTATTCACACATGCACACACAGTGTGGGTGTGTGTGTGTGAAAAAATTATGTGTGTGTGTGTGTGAAAAAATTCAGTGTGTGTGTGAAACTGTTCACACACACACACAGTGTATGTGTGTGTGTGTGTGCGTGTGCAGTGTGTGTGCAGTGTGTGTTTTTTGTGCAGTGTGGGTGTGTGTGTGTGTGTGCAGTGTGTGTTTTTTCACACACACACTGTGTGTGTGCAGTGTGTGTAGTGTGTGTAGTGTGTGTGTGTGTGTGCAGTGTGTGTGTGTGTGTGTGTGTGAAAAAATATGTGTGCAGTGTGTGTGCAGTGTGAAAAAATATGTGTAGTGCGTGTGTGTGTGTGCATGAAAACTGTGTGTGAAAAAATATGTGTGCAGTGTGTGTGCAGTGTGAAAAAATATGTGTAGTGCGTGTGTGTGTGTGCATGAAAACTGTGTGTGAGCTAAAAAAAACACAATATCAAAAAAATGCAAATATAAAAAAATATATGATCGGGTAGGGTCTATACCCTACCCTAAAAATAGGGTAGACCCAATACGCATACCCAATAGGTAAATATTTAAATCGGGTAGGGTAGGGTAGGGTATAGGGTATATCTAATTGGGTATTTTTAGGGTTAGGGTCAAGGTAGGGTAAAACCCTACCCATTGACAGGCGTCATATATATTTTTTTTTATTTGCCTTTTTTTGATATTGTGTTTTTTTTTTAGCTCACACACATAGTTTTCATGCACACACACACTACACATTTTTTCACACACACACACACACTGCACACATATTTTTTCACACACACATGCACTGCACACACTACACACACTGCACACATACAGTGTGTGTGTGAGAAAACACACACTGCACACACACACACACTGTTTTTTCACACACACACTTTTTTTCACACACATACTGTGTGTGTGTGTGTGCAGTGTGTGTTTTTTCACACACACTGTGTGTGTGTGTGTGAGTGAAAAAATTCACACAGTGTGTGTGTGTGTGTATGTGAAACTGTGTGTGTGTGTGTGCAGTGTGTGTGTATGTGAAACTCTGTGTGTGTGTGTGTGTGCAGTGTGTGTGTGTGAAAAAATTCACACACAGTGTGTGTGTGCAGTGTGTGCGTATGTGAAACTGTGTGTGTGTGTGTGCAGTGTGTGTGTGTGAAACTGTGTGTGTGTGCAGTGTGTGTGCGTGTGAAACTGTGTGTGTGTGTGCAGTGTGTGCGTATGTGAAACTCTGTGTGTGTGTGTGTGTGCGCGCAGTGTGTGTGTGTGAAACTGTGTGTGTGTGCAGTGTGTGTGCGTGTGAAACTGTGTGTCTGTGTGTGCAGTGTGTGTGTGTGTGTGTGAAAACACACAGTGTGAGTGTGTGTGTGTGTGAAAAATATGCGTGCAATATGTGTGTGTGTGTGTGTGTGTGTGTGTGTGAAAAATATGTGTGTGTATGTGAAAAATATGTGTGGTGTGTGAATACCCATTGGGTAATAATGTGTGTAGTGTGTGAATACCCATTGGGTATCATTACCCAATGGATAGGGACGAGTAAGACCCTACCCTAACCCATTCATTTGTAGGAGTATGGGTTAGGGTATGGGTATGGGTAAATTTTAAAATTTTAGGGTATGGATAGGGTACGAGTATAAAATAAATGGGTAAGGGTAGAGTAAAACCCTACCCATTGACAGGCCTACCCTTACCCTAAAAATATCCGATTACACATACCCTATACCCTATCCTACCCTACCCGATTTAAATATTTACCCATTGGGTATGTGTATTGGGTATACCCTATTTTTAAGGTAGGGTATGGACCCTACCCAATCATATATTTTTTTTATTTGTCTTTTTTTGATATTATATTTTTTTTAACTCACACACACAATTAACACATACACACGCATTTACACACATTGCACAATGCACACACACACACTTTTTATCACACACACACACATTTTTTTTTCACACATACACACACACATACACATTTTTCACACACACACATTTTTTTTCACACACACATTTTTTTTTTCACACACACACACATATTTTTCACACACACAATTTTTTTCACATGCACATTTTTCACACACACACACACATTTTTTTCACACACACACACACATTTTTCACACACGCACATATTTTTCACACACATAATTTTTTTCACACACACACACACACATATTTTTCACACACACACATTTTTCACACACACTGTGTGTGTGCAGTGTGTGTGCATTTTTTTCACACACTCTGTGTGTGTGTGTGTTTTTCACACATTGTGTGTGAAAATTGTGTTCGTTTAGTGTGTGTGCAGTGTGTGAAACTGTGTGTGTGTGTGTGTGTGTGCAGTGTGTGAAATTGTGTGTGTGCAGTGTGTGTGTGCGCAGTGTGTGAAACTCTGTGTGTGTGTATGTGTGTGCAGTGTGTGAAACTGTGTGCAGTGTGTGTGTGTGTGTGCAGTGTGTGTGTGTGTGTGCAGTGTGTGAAACTGTGTGTGTGTGTGTGTGTGAAAAATGTGTGTGGTGTGTGAATACCCATGGGTAATGATGTGTGTAGTGTGTGAATACCCATTGGGTATCATTACCCAATGGATAAGAACGGGTAAGGCCCTACCCTAACCCATTCATTTGTAGTAATATGAGTTAGGGTAGGGTATGGGTAAATTTTAAAATTTTAGGGTAAGAATCGGGTATGGATATAAAAAAAAAATGGGTAAGAATAGGATAAAATCCTACCCATTGATAGGCCTAACTACAAGTGTTTCGCGCAGTTACTCACTTGCTCACTTGCACTCTCCTTATTCTCTTACTCTTTTTGGTTGGTATATAAAAGTGAACCAATAAATGGTATTTATAAAAGTACTAAACCAATCAATTCATGAATTGGTCGTAACTACTTAATCTAGTATCTCACATACTATACTAATTCTAATTCTAATTAAAATTATATTTACCACAATAAAGTTGTCCTGACAACTTCAAACACAAAACTAGTACAATTATAATACTTATTTAATGAAGTTCAAATGTTCAATACAAAAAACCCAACAAAGTCTTGCTTTTTGCTAAATGAATGAGAATCTTATGTTATGTGTTCGTTTTTTCACTATTAAAACATGTCATTTAAGACATTGAGCCCTGCTTGCGAAGAAGGATGGGGCAACAGGATTAGTAATTATCGTATTACATTTTATTTTCAGCGATGTTTTATAATATGTGTGAGCCTTTGAGCTGGGACTTGGCTCAGGCTCGACGATCCAAGAAAAATAGTGTTTGAGGTATTAGTTATTTGAAAACACTCGATGCGCGTGTATAATAAAAAATATATTGTTTAATTATATATATAAATTTTAATAAATTACATCATACATATTTTAAATTATATATACGTGACATGGCATATATCTGATCGAAATTCTCAACCGACTCAGGCATGCCACTTGTCACCCCTCTCAACTCTTCAAGCTCATACGCCTAGGTTTTTGATTGGGTTAGGGTTTATCGACCGGGATATTGTCCCCTCGGTCTGGGCTAATCGAGATCCTCAGTCGAGTCCTTTTTTGACTGGGATCGTACCAGGTCCAATCAATCTTTACTGGCATTAAATGTTCCGTCAATTTAAGGTGTGGGACAACCAACTAACCCCATATTTCATTAATTAAGAGCCAACTAATATCATTAGATCCTACCGTTAGGCTTATGGGTCATTCCACCTCATCACACAATGGCCTACTAAGCCTAAGGGTCCTATAAGAAATGACCTACATGGACATACTATAAAAACCTTTACATTTATGGTAAGGCCCAAGTCATTAATTACTTTTTATCCACTTACTCTGCTTAAATTCCTACTCAATCCAATCAACTAACTTAAGCATCAGAGGGTCTTAGCTGAGACCTATCTCAGTTAGCTCACGTTGCATTTCCCTTGTTGCAGGTCCAAACTTTCCGATCAAATCCCTTGTTTCTTCTTACTCGACTAAAGTTTTCGATCAAGGTCAACCAATACCAAGTTCGACCCACATCAATATGAATACCTTTTTAGTATTTATTATATTTATGATAAATGAACATTAAAGTAATTTATTTAAAATAAAAGAAAAATATGTGATTAAAAAAATAATTAAATATGAGAATTAAAAAAATTATTAAATAGTGTGGTATGAGAGAAGATAAAAAGAAAATATTGAGAAAGTAAGAAAAAAAAAGTAACATCAAATTGGGAGAGAGAGAAAAAAATAGGAGAGGGATTGACAGGCCAAGGTAGTTACTCAATCGTCCACCTTCTTTATATAAGAGTATAAATTTATAATTATATATACAGAGAAACAAATATTAGAAAAATGGCTTGTAGACCCATGAAAAGAATTATCTGGGTTGACACCAGCTCTAAATTAGATTTGAGTTCGAACTTTTGTCGAGCTAGGTCATAAAACTTACAAGCTAGCTGGATTCGTTTGCATCCTAAACTCTATAACCTTCATTTCCCAGTCCCCAAGACACCCACCACTCACCCACCCAACACAATATAATAATTCTCTTTGATGATTTAAATAATCGTCCAAACTAATAAACTCAATTAGTCCTGAGAAGGAGGTGCCTATAAATTTTTTTGTTTTTTCTTAAATTGACGAGTATGGATTCCATTTACTATTTGAAGGCAAGTCCTTTTTGATTGATTGCAGAGGTATAATATAGTTTGTTATTCTGTGTGATTTGATTCTTGTAAAGCCACCAAAATACACATAGTTTTATGTATTGGAAAAGCAAAGAATGAAAGAAAGCATCAAATAGTACAAGGAATCCCCAAAATTTCAGACCACAATTATGCTTTAGATCCCAGCCAAGAAAAGTCAAGAATCAGTGACAGAATAAAAGCAGTTTTTGCTGTTGCAAACCTTAGTTCTCAAGTAAAAAGACTCTTTGAGAGATCCCACTGACTTCGAATAAAAAAAAAAACACTAGCATAAGACCAAGTCCCATATGATATAACAACGTGGGACTCTGACAAACACCGTGGCATTGTGGTCATAATCCGAAAATATACTATAGGAATTGAAGAGAAAAGCCCCACAAGAAAAAAAGAAAAGAAAAAAAAATGAAGAAAGAAAATTTGATATTTATGATTGTTTTTGTGGTGTTGGCTGTAACATGTGCAGGCTGTACTAATGATCAGCAGCTAAGGTGGAGAAAATGGGGAACTTCAAGTAGCAGTAGCCAATCAACCATCAATAGACCCGCCTCGTCGATCATATTCCCATTATACGGCAATGTTTACCCCAATGGGTATGCAACTTTTACTCTTTTTAATCGATCAAGAGAACCCGGATTTTCATTTTCTGAAGTAATTACAAGATTTTGGGTATTTTGTTGGTTTTAGGGTATATATGTGATTGAGCTTTTAGTATGTTCTTGCAGGTTTTATTTTGTTCAAGTTTACCTGGGATATCCTCCGAGGCCTTACTTTCTTGATCCCGACACGGGCAGTGATCTCACTTGGCTTCAATGTGATGCCCCATGTGTTCGTTGTACCGCGGTAATTAAACTTGTTCATCGATATCTCTGCAGCTCATTAAAGTCGGTATACATAATGCATAAATAGTATCCATATATAGGAACGCTTTGTGTTTTAAGGTGAGGGTGAAGAAGTATTGATGAGAATCCTAGACTGATTTCTATGTGTCATTCAACAAAAAAGGGGGTAACTGTAATATAGAAGAGGTAACTGTAATATAGAAATAAGTTGCGGGGGAGGTATGTGTAGTTTTGAAATCAAGATTCGATACTTGTGAATTGTATAAAGTTACATGGGAGGGCACTGTACTAGCTGCCTTTTGGTTAAATGAATTTCAGTGTACGCTGTGTAAAATGTCATGCTTGAGGAGGGAATTTTGTCATGATTAAATTGTCATATGTTATTTTTAGGGGTTTCACCCGCTTTACCGGCCCAGCAATGACCTCGTTGTCTGTAGAGATCCCCTTTGTGCTTCCCTGCACTCGGGTGATTACACTTGCGACAATCCCGAACAATGTGATTATGAAGTTGAGTATGCAGATGGAGGTTCGTCCCTTGGAGTTCTAGTCAATGATTTCTTTACTCTGAATCTCACCACTGGAGTTCGCATGAGTCCTCGTTTGACTATCGGGTTAGTAAATTCACTCTGCATCTGATTGTGTTGTATTTGGATTCATATATCTACACACACACACACACACACACACACACACACATACATATACACTTGAGAGGGGATAGGGGGCCTACCCTATAAGTATATACAACGCAGATATTTCCCCCTTGGTTTGGACATTACACACACACACCTCCCTCGGATCTTATTCTCACCTTGCAATGAACCCCTTATGTTGATAGATGTCATAATTCAAAATTTAATGTACTTTTCATTTGTTCTCAAAATATACGGATGATGTTATCGAGGCCCTCCAACTTGTTCTCAGTGATCACAAAAATCAACCTCTCACCAACCTAATCTTCTAATGCTATATTAATATCTAGACCTAAAGAATCGTCGTGTCTTCTTGTGGTTTTGTTCAGGTGTGGCTATGATCAACTACCCGGTGCATCTGATCACCCGTTAGATGGAGTACTTGGCCTCGGGAAGGCGAAATCTAGCCTCGTGTCACAACTTCGCGATCAGGGGGTCGTGAAAAATGTCGTTGGTCATTGTTTAAGCGGTCAAGGAGGCTATCTTTTCTTTGGTGAAGACATTTATGATTCTTCACGCATAACATGGACTCCAATGGCACGTGACTACACGTAAGTAGTGCTAAACTATATTGAGTATTTGTTCTTCAATATGGTACCAGAGTCCAGCAAGCAAAAGCCTGCATGTCAGCAATATTAAATATTTAATGTCTCTCCAATCTAAAAGCCCTAAACAACACACACTTCAGCATGCATTCTTTTTATCCTTTCATATGCTAGAAAAGTGCTTCAAATTTTAATATGACGTCTCTATTTCAATGATCTGAGTACAGAAAGCACTACGCAGCTGGGCCTGCAGAGCTTCGTTTCGGTGGGAAGAGCACCGGTTTCAAGAACCTTAACATAATCTTCGACAGCGGGAGCTCTTACACATATTTTAGTTCTCAGATTTACCAAACTACTCTTTCCTTGGTGAGTTTGGTTTATCTTTCGTTGTCCTAATGACACGCCTCATGCTGATAACATGGCTATATCATAATGCCATACTGTACTTGTAGATAAAGAAAGAACTAAAGGGGAAGCCTTTGAAAGAAGCAAGCGACGACCACACACTTCCGGTCTGCTGGCGAGGCAAGCAGCCGTTCAAGAGCACACGCGATGTTAGAAAATACTTCAAGTCCCTAGCATTGAGCTTCGCCAGTAGTTGGAGATCGAAATCTCAGTTTGAAATCTCTCCCGAGTCGTATCTCATCGTCTCAGTAACGAATCTTGAACCTAGTTCTTGTAGACTTCTTGTTTCTTTGTCCAAGAAACTATAAGAAAATTTTGATTCGTTTTCTTTCTTCTTTTGATACGTGCAGTCGAATGGCAACGCTTGTTTGGGAATTTTAAATGGGACCGATGTGGGATTGAATAATTTCAATATGATTGGAGGTAAAATAACCCATGAGGTTTGGTCCATTTCCACAAAATCTCCTGTAGTATTAGAAATAACAAATACCCCCCTGATTTATGGTTTTATATAACAAATCCTACTTGCATGTTGGTGGTATCTGTAATACAGAACCGAACATAAGGGGTGTATTTGGTTTTGTATAACAAATCCCACCTGCAACTTGGTGGTATCTGTGTGACTGCGACACAGAACCGAACACAAGGGGGGTACTTGTAATTTTTCATACCATAGCGTGTTTTGTGAAATCAGAACTGACTTCAAGGGGGTTTTCTTTGATTAACTCTTGAATTTTTATGGTATTGTTCGTGAGTAACACAGTGAGCCTTTCTGGTACAGATATATCGATGCAGGACAAATTGTTGATCTATGATAACGAGAAGCAGGTGATCGGTTGGACCCCTGCGAATTGCGATCAGCGCCCCAAATCAAATAGTGCGATCCAATGATCAGCATGAGATAGCTTTTCGATTTCGCCTTTGTACATGTAAAAGTTATGTTAATTTCGTGAAAGGAACAAGAACTGTGTTCCGTTTGAATTAGATTGTGCATAGCTTTACCAACCACTCCAGCAGTGTAGTGTAATTCGATTTATGTAGTTAATATTATCAACTTGTGAATATATATAGTATATAGAGAATAGCGTTTGTGAGTGTACTTTTAGTGAGAAGCTACGGGTAGAGAGAGAGAGAGAGAGAGATCTGATGATCTTGCAATTCTGGTCAACCCATCTTGACACTTTCATATACAAAATCATCTTAATAGAGATGCTAACTAAGGGTTCACTTAAGTATATTTACAAAGGAATGTGCTAAACATCTTATTCTCTTGTCCCTTGCACCAACACAATAGAAAGAACAAATAAATCTAACACCATTCTAGGTTTCTACCATACAAGAATGCCCTACTTTGTTCTACATTATCAACCGTCAGTTTCCGGCTCCGATCCAGCCATCCTGCACCATTCGATTTATATTTCCGATCATCGTGTTCGACTCTTGACCGTACATATCATCAACCAATGTCCTAAACCATGCTCATCAAATTTGACCAGCTGATATTTCTAAGTACCTAATACTAACTAATCTTTCATCGGTTCAAAGATTTTGATGATCTTAAGCAAATTTTGATCCCATGGTTAGAAGGGCTTCCTCTGCATGTAAGCCATCATATCTTGATACGGATAGAGCTGATCATTGAACTGCATTTGCGTGGCGAAAGGGTCGTCGTCCTGGAAGGTGGGGTCCATGTAATTGAGATGAAAATCGAGACAATTTTCAAACTCGGTCCACTTGGGGTCGCTCTGGACCTCCTTATCGCACACGAACTCGGGGGACAACACGTGCTCGGAGCTACTCGAGTCGGTGTGCAACTTGGGCACTGAGTCTGACTGGTCGAAATGCATGTAGTCGTTCATGTTTACCCTCTGTAACAAGGAGATCTGTGGTGCCTGCGCTGTTTGTGGTGGTGTTACAATCCCACTGTACGGGAATGCCTCCACCTTTGGCTTCTGTTCTTCGCTGTCCGAAAACTGCACTTCCTGTTGATCCACATTGTAATGCTTCTCGAGAGTCCCCTTCTTGTTGTATATTCGACAAAGCACCCAATCATCAAGCTGAAACATTAAGTGGAACAAATGATCAATGCAAGGAAGATTTCGAAAATCCAGTAAGAAACTCGTAACTTGGAAGCTGATAGCACATTCATACACTTTTAAGTCACACACACACACACACACAAATTTTTCCAATGCTTCATCTCCTATGGATGATTGTGTCAAGACTAAACAACTATTCCGAAATCAAGAATCAACAGCAACAAAACAAGAACAAGACTCAAATACACAAACATTTGAGCAAGATTATCCACATGATTCAAGTGACTAACAACTTAATTATTACCGCCCCAAAATGTCCCAGAAGAACATTTTCTTGAAAATCACATAAAAAAGAACAAAAAGATTAAGATTAGTACCCTCAAATTAGTTCTCTTGCCAGCAGATCTATCCACATTAGCGAGGCGATATTCGTGCATAATCCAATTTGTCTTGACCCCTCTCGGGGCTTTTCCGGCATAAAAAACCAGAGCTTTCTTGATACCAAGTGTCTTAGGTTTCCCCACCGGCTTGTCGGCTCCCGTCGCCTTCCAGTAACCCGTTCCGGCCGCCCGGTTAGGCCGCGAACCGTTCGGGTATTTCCGGTCTCTTGGAGAGAAGAAATACCACTCTTTTTCGCCGTACAGGGCCATTGCTGTCATCAACAACACAACACAAAATTTAGGGGCTAAAATTGGGGAAAAAACTATTTTATGAGAAGCCCATAAGATTGAAGAACGATTTTTTATTTTTTATTTTTAGGAAATTCGATGAATTGAATTGGGATTTGAGAGATGTAATAATGATTTTTTTATTTTTATTTTTAAATATTTGTAGGCCGGGTTCTTGTTACTTTAATCATCCTCTATTTGTTTGTGAAATAATACTCGAAAAACAGAGCAAATTTTGACAATTGAAAACGGTGAATTTCTGGAGATTTAATTCAAAATTCATAATCCCATTTAGCTCAATAATTATTCACAAAAAAATGGGGAAAAAAAATGAATCTTGGAAAATTTTTCTTTACAGGAAAATAAAAAGAAGAAGAAGAAGAAGAAGAAAGAAAAAAAACACACACACACACACACACAAAACCCAGAAAGAAAAACACACAAACGCACACACACACCTGGAAGTTCCCATGGGTCAAATTTATATAGATCAATCTCAGCAATAATGGGGACAGTAATCTGCTGGCCCGCGCACTTGGGGCAGAGGTAATGCACCACGAGCTCGTCGTCCGTCGGATGGAACCTGAATCCCGCCGGCAAGTTCAGTTGCTGATCACCGCCCTTCATTCACTTCTTTCCAGATAATGAAATCACGAGTCCTTTGGTGCTCTGGCTTGGTTTGATACAGAGGCTGGTTTGAAACGAAGAAACTGCAAGGGTTGGGCGTGTATATATATATGTACAGATACAGCTCGACAAAGGCTGGGCCCCGGGGGGGGGGGCGTGGGTGGGTTCACCGTTTGCTGGGTAGTATGATTTTTGGTCTCTACACGTGGGTCATTGCATTTGTTCAATATTATATTCTCAAACGTGGTTTCTGATATGTATGTGTCTCTCTCTCTCTCTCTCTCTCATCTCTTTCTCTCCCTGTGTGTGTATATATTGGCGGGCGCCTCTGTATGTTTGTTGGGCGTGGGGGGCGGTGGAAGGTAGGCCCAACCTTTAATTCTTCTTTGTCTTATTAGAGAGAGAGAGTTGCTAGGGTAATTCATAGTTAAAAATAATAAATCAGCCGCTAAATTGTAGATATTAGGGATTGATTAGTTATGATTTTTTGTTATTGTTAGGAGTTAATTTGATATATTTTGTAGTCTAGATGAATAAAACATGAGATAAGAGTATATATAATTTATCTATACAAAATGTGATTAATCCCAATATTAATATTAATTACATTGGTATAATTATGTAATCCACATTTTTAAAAAAATGTAGAAATAAGTGATCTATAATTCCCATAATTAAAATTAGAGTGATTGATGAGTATCATAAATAGGACAAAGTAAATAAAATTTTTTCAATTAATTTAACTTAAAATATAATCTGTTTTATTTTAAATTTTGGATAAATATTAGATTTTTTTTTGAATAATGACAAATAATTATATGTTTATACAAATTAAAATTATTATAAATTATTAAAAATAACCAAATAATATATGAATAATCAAAAATCAAACTTACATTTTCAATATAAAATGAGTTCCCCCTTGACTCCACTGTAAATAAATCAAACTTGAAATATAATACTTTAATAATTTTCAATTAGGTCAAACGTAAATTTATAAGTTTCATGACTTTCAACTCGTACTCATTTAAATATGATTCGAAATTCGAGCCAAAAGTATTTAATATTGAACATAAGCCGAAAAAATGTTCAATTATGGTTCAATTGTAGTCTTTATTTCAAAATTAATTTCTTAGGAAATTTTGTTGAAAATATTTAAGTTAGGACAAAAATATTAATCTCATTTATTCACATATTTATTTTATTTTATTTTTGATTTTCGGAATACTATATAAGAGTTAATTACACTTTATCACCCGAACTTTATGTATTTTTATATTTCATAATTTCCAAATTTAAATAATATTGATTGTCACTTAAAATTTATATTTTTTTACTGATTGCTACTTAATTGTATTTTTCAACCAAAAATTTTACCTGAAGTGATGACACATGGAGTTACTCCAATTGATACTTTGGATCGAAGAATATAATTAGATGATGATCGATAAAAAAATATAAATTTAGATGATAATCGATATTACTTAAAATTTGAGATTACAAAATATGAAAATACACATGTAACTGGTGGCAAGGCGTAATTATCTCAATATATTATTATTCAACTTGTGTAGGCGTTTTGCTTGGGGCGAACGGTGCTGGGTGGGTTGACCGCCGCCAACCCCACGGTCTAGTCATCATGCGCCACGTGTCACACATTGCCCCACGTGTGGGTAATATGTCACTGCCTTCGTCATCTTCGAGTCAAAGTGCTGGGCCCACTCATTTGATTTTCCAGAATTTTTTGTTTTAAAAAACAAATAAAAAAAAAATCCTCTACTTCTGACTCTCCATAAGCCACACATACTCAACATCATCACATGATCCATTCACGTTTTTTTTTTTTTTTTTTTGATAAATTACATGATCCATTCACATTAATTCCCTTATTTTTTCCTAAAATTCTAGTCTAGTCTTATTTCCGCAAGATTTAAATTAATTATATGATAGTTTCATTTATTATGCAATTCGTAATTCATAAAATTTACAAACTATGCATAAAAATTCTCATCGATGATATGTATTTACTATAATTTTTTATTGACAGAAAAATATTTTTTTGCAAAATCAGTAATATCGAAAGTCGTATTTTAAATTGTTAATATTCACAATTGAAAAATACCCCCAATTATGATAATTCAATAATGGAAAAAATATTATCACAAATTTGGATATTTTTGTTGCTGAACTCTCATCATAGGTATCATCAATTATACAATGATAATCTAAAATGCTAATTTTATGAACATTAAATCACATTGGAAATTAATATATATACATTAATAACACCGTTTGAAATTTCCTATTATTCAATGCATACGCGAGGATGGTGAACCTTTACTAATATTGGCTTCTGACGCCTGTAGATGATCTCATCTCCCATCTCCCACTAATCCCAATCCTCTTCCATGTTTTTCATTTTATTTTGGCATACATTTATGAATGCTTGAATTTTAAAGTTTTAGCCAACAAAATAAATGCAGTAACAAGTTCGAGACATTTAGTCTAATGAATATGTACACTGTGTTAAAAGTGGGGGACATATAATTTCAGTTGCTCTTTTTATTAGCAATCAATGGCGAAAAAAAAGGATCTTATTTTATGCATATAAATACATTTGTCAAGTCAATTTGAGGTGTTGTTTGATTGGGCATGATATAATGTAATGCGTTATCGAGTTTAGACTTCTATCCCCATTTCATTTATTCTCTTCCTATGTATGAGCTTTGGACAATATCTATTTGCCTGCATCCAGCTCTTTTGTAAGTAGCTACAGTACTAGCAAGATTGTTGGAGTGAAAATTATTCTGCTAGGAATGTCTCATATATTTTATCAAATACACTGATCAAACAGAGAGGGAGAACTATCGTCGTATTCACTACAATAAATTTTTCTAGTACCAAGAAAGTACACTCTATATGTGAAACCAAATGAGGCCCAATTGTATGTTGAATGATTTTATGGAAGATATATATTTATCTAATTTCTTTTGTATTTTAATGATTTTTTTGTGCCATATTTATATTATCTTCAAATAGATATGTATTTTGCATTCCACCAAATACAACATCTGAAAATTCCAACTCTAAATTTAATTTATTTATTTTTTTGAAAAAGGCAGAGATGATGCCTTCCCAGATACGTTGTTCTAAATAAAATTCAACTAAAATTGATCCAAATATATATATATATATATATATATGTATGCATGTATGCATAGTCAAACAAGAAAAAATAACCTTTCTTCATGAGCCCACGCCAAACAACAACACCACCCCCCCCCCCCCCCCACCCCCCCGGGCACCCACATACACCAAAAAGAGAACGAATGGGCCCCACTGTCTCCCAATGAGGTGGAGGTTTTTGTCCTTTATCCTATCAAAATTAAGCAATAAATAACTATAGAAAAAATGCAAATCATATTAATTATATTAATGTTTGCATGAGATACCTATGACATAGCCCATGACAATTAAACAAGATAAGGATGTTTTGATTGATTTTCTCGTCAAACCTCGAAGCTGCTACGTGACTTCCTCCCCCAATACCCACTAGTCTCTGTCTTTCTACCTACACTTGGAATATTCTCCAAAACTCAAATATGTTCTATTCAAATATATATACCATTTAGATTCAACGTATGGAAGAATTGTATGTATTATATTTTGTTACATTCATTGATATACAATTGACACAAATTTAAAAACAATTGTCTTTAATTTTTTCTCCTCATTAGTTTGATTGTTGATTAACACACATAATATGTATCAATAAATGTAATACAGAAAATATTATATTATCACATTGTGGGATGTCACACAAATAAGTATATAATGGATAATATATTCAATTATTTATAATATAATTGAATATATATACTGGTGATATCATATTTTATCCTACATCGAAAAAAATAAAGAAAATTTGTTCAATATATAAGTCAGCTTATTTCTCCCACCTCGTCAAACGGCTTTTCATATAGAGAAGAAAAACTTCATTATTTTTAAATACAGAGCAATATCTAATAGAGTCATGCCTCCGTGAATCGCGATGGATTTTTTTTTTTTGATACAATTATCTCGGGACACTCTATAGATGTCAATCGGAAAATACCCTCCACACACATACGCACACTTACTCAAAGGGAAAGAGGATAGAGGACAAGAAGGATTCGAACTCTGAATTTTCCTGATACCACTTTTGAACCCCCACCACTCGATTCTGAGCCTAATGACGAATCGCGATGGATTTGGAATGAGCATTTAACATGTCTTTTTCATGTAAAAAATAAAATTCCATCGATTTCAATTATAAGATAATCCTAATACGATCGGCCTTCTGTATCTGACGAATGATTCGAACATCATATATATACAGTATCATCACATTCCCGACAAGACCCGTTAACTGACATAACTTTTTCCTTCATCCCTTCTACTTAGCAATTATTTTGTAGCAATTGATTGACTATTATACATGTGGATCCCATTAAATCAGAATCTAAATGTACCCCTTTAATTTATTTTCAATATTATAATCCCACTTTGTTCATATAGTATTCCTTTAATTAATAGTACTAATTAATGATGATAGTTTCTTGATTTGTCCAAGTGAGATGAATCGTGCTTTAACCATAAATTGATTCGGTTTGTGTTCATATTTTGGGTGAGTGTTTGCGTATCGAGCAAGACTATTTCTGTGGATAGTTCCTATTGATTTTAAATTAGAACAAAAGGGCACCACAGAAAAAAAAAAAAAAAAAAAGGGTGGTCCTAGAAAATGCCTTAACTTTTTGAAATTTATGTCCAAATCCTAATTTAAAAGATGGGGAAAGCTTCATAATTCAGAAGATAAAAGACAAAAAATAGGATGTCCTTTGAGTGCTTGTAGAATATTTTTATTTATTTTTAATTTTTTTCTTAACCACTCAATTTTTAATTACTGACCGACTAATTTGAATTCGGATACTGCAATAGGCCGACTGTTCCATTCACAACTCTAGAATTTAACCCTGAATGTTAGTTAAAGAATTTAGCGTTATTTCATTGGACCAATTGGTAGTGGACAGTGTTTGTAAATTATGACCATTCTCAAATATGAAAATGTTTAATTTAGGGGGAAAAAAAAGTCATAACTAATTGAAAATTTTCTGCCTTAGTGTCTAGGAGGAGACTCATAAAATTTGAAATACTAATGTAAAAGCTTGAAATGAACCCAATTGTACTTTTTTACATAAACGATCGGTAAGGTGGGCTCCATGTTTGTACAAAATAAAAATATAAGTATCGTTTAATTAAGTTGCTACAGTTTGATAGTACCAAGGTGTAAATATTTATTTAAAAAATTATGTGCATATGCATAAAAGTATATTAACTAGTTTCAATATATTATTAATATTATTATATAATTGAAAAATAAAAGAAACGACGGAAGGAAAAAAGGACGTAGAATTGGGAGACGAAGAGAAGAGAGAAGAGAGGAGAGAGGAGAGAGAGATTACAGAAACAATAGATAAATATTAATCGACATATCACAAAATAAAGGAATTTATTTTACATCCTAATATTTTGCATAATAGTATAAATAGTATGAATAGAAAAAAAACAGATATCAGTTCTTTTAATTTATTTTCTATTGCAATTGGACCGCTTTCATATTGTTGGAGTTGTCTAATTGCATTTACACGTGTATATTGTATTTATACATACATACATACATATATATACATATATATATATATAGAGAGAGAGAGAGAGAGTGAACGTGGATGTCGACTGTGTTTTATTGTAGTTCTTGTTGGTAATAATATGAAAAAGAAAAAGAGGGTATACGTATATTTGACTAATTATAAATAAGAAAATTTTAAAAGTTCGATATAATGAAAGCGAATTAACAAGTGAGAAAGAACCTAGATGAAAAATGTTGTTTTCATATGTAGAAAAAAAAGTGGTCCAAATCAAGTGCCAAGATAGTCTTCTGTACTTTTCTGGCAACCACCTTACGTTCCTCGAAACTTCATTAATTCTCGCTATGTCATTGTTTGTCCAACTTTAGGATTAAATTAATAAAATACAAAATAAAATAATTTGATGACAAGAAATTAAATATTTTGTATGTTTGGACCTGACTGATCAACAGATATTGCCATTTGCCAGACTACAAATTTGGCACTTTATAATTGAAAATGTGCATATCTTGTAATGTAATGCCAATTTTCTTTTTCTAGATAGAATTTGAGCCTAGCATATATTATATGTCGATGCAAGACAAAAGTATATAGTTATAGAATATATAATAATAAGAGGGATGTGCTTGTCTTCTCTTTTATATATACAATCAACTCGAGACACTTTATAAATATCAACAAAATGCTATACACACACACATACTCACTCAAAAGGGAAGGAGATAGGATAAGAGGGTTCGAATCGAAAACTTTAATATTGTTCTTAATATTTTACAAAAACAAAAAAAATGAAATTTCATTTTTCAAAATTACAAAATCCGACTTTATTTATGATGTTGTGCATTTAATCTTCAAATAAAAATGTAGAGGGACGTTTTTAGCATAAGATTACAGCGAAAAATCAGTCCATTTCACTAACATAAAATTTATAACGGATTAAATTCTATTGAAAATATGATGAAATTTTATTAAAATATAATTAAAGGAACAATCAATAGTTGAGGCGACATTTACTAATGGAATGCGCTACATGATAAATTTTACTAAAATTGTGATGAATTGTTGCATTAAAATAAAAAGTGTTTTCTTGTAATAATTAAATTCCCTTTGGGCAAATCATACAAAAGAAAAAAGGGAGAAAAAATCTTATGGGCAATTATCGATCATGTCATTTGACCAGATTTGACCAAAATTAGAATAAACAAAGTATATATATATATATATATAGTAGGCACGTCGACTACTTTATTTGTGAACATGGGCCAAGCACACGCACTTACAAAATTAATAATGAAATGCTTGCCTTTAACTATGACTGAAAGGGCATTGGAGTTGTAGCTCAACAGTGGGATTTGAACTTGACATTATTAAGGTTTTGAATTCGAATTCTTTTATTATTTTTTTTAAAATTTTGGATGAGTGGATGTGTACGTGTGTGGTATTTTGAATTAATATCTATAAGATGTTTCGAATTAATTGTGTTTATCAAGAAAGTGACTCGGGTCTTTAGCTTAATGAATGTATTTTCTATTAAAAGAAAATTGAAAGCTCAATTGTGCTTATGCATGATATCATTTTTTTGTTTTACTTTTCATATATTTTTATGCCCATTTTAATTCATTAAATACATCAGGCACGTAGAATTTTTTTTTTAATGATATTTTGTTTCCTATTTCATAAAATAAATTAATGTTATGTCTTTAGAGATAACCTAAGAGTGAAATTATTATACTCGATATATATATATATATATATATATATATATATAAGTATTAAAATAAAAGATGGAACACAATATAAAATAAATGATCTGAAATGACTAAGAGGGTGTTTGGCTAAGCTTATAAGCTCCTTAAAATATCTTATAAGATGTTTTGGAACTTATAAGATGTGGTAGAATGTTTGGATAAATTTTAAGGGAATGAGCTTATAAGTTCAAAAAATAAGATGTTTATGAGCTTATAAGCCCATTTTAGAAAAGTAAGGAGGTGCTTACTTATTTTTTAAGATCTACCAATATCCTTTGTTTTCAACTAAACTAATTACAATATTATCATTACTAATATCTTATAAGCTAACACGTCACTTATTTATCTAAACACTGTAATAACTTATTTTTAAAATAAAATCCAACATCTTATAAGCTCCTAAAACATCTTATAAGATGTAAGAGCTTATAAGATGTTTCAAATAAGCTTAGCCAAACACCCTCTAAATAATGTTATCCATATTTAAGTTCCCAACGTGTTGTCCATGTGACATTGCATTAATAGTAAAATTGAAGGTACCTTGACCAAAAAATTACGGGTTTGAATTTGTCGAATTTGGGCTATTTATCGAGCTTTCATAGTAATTGCTTGGTGAGTTTATTACATTAATATGATATTTGAAATCATACGGTTCATTTTTCTTTCAATTAAATAATGTTGTAATTCATTTATGTGGAAATTGAAATTGTACCAGATAAATAACATTCAAAATTGTGATGTGATCTGAAAAAAAGAAAAAAAAGACATAAAATAAAGACAAGATTTGTAGAATAAAATATGCTAATCCATGTCACTTTCAGTTCTCCATTAAAAAATTAGCCTTTTATATTTATCGTAAGGTATCTATGCTAAAGATTCCAACCCAGCCCAAAAGAGAATTGGATTGGAAAGAGCCCAATTACCAAATGAAACTTGGGCTTTTCCATTAAAGAAATCCAGGGGAAAAATATATTTTTGTAATTTACGAGTAGTTATATTTTCAGTCTCATGACGATCGTAATACCAAGTTTGCTCCCATTAGATACTATTTAGCGGCAAAAAAAGGACTTCTATTAAATTTTGGATAGAATGCGCACCTGCAAAGCACGTGCACCGTTAGTACTCATTTACTGGAGGAGAGAAATCACTTTTGGTCCCATAATTCATATATAGTTGCAACATTGGTCCCTTTATACACAAAATATGAATTTTTAGCCCATTACAATAACACAAGGTAGTGAAAAAGATGATCGTATCTACTAATGGACTTTAAAGTGGATCTTATAATATCATTTTCTCTCTCACATTACCACCAAACAATCATAAAGAGAACACCAAATCGTATGCCACTAGTCCCAATTAAAGTACATGCTTTAAGGAAAAAATTACATCACATGCAACTAGAAAATAATGAGCAATGCAGCCAACAATTTTATCCCATTGGCTAAGAACAAGTATAGTGGAACATATATTACCGAATAGAGAGCGTCTTAATATAGGGTCTTATTACAATGTGTACGAAAAAGTTATTTACATCCATATGCATTTGAGAGAACAAAAAAACTGGACAATTATCATAAAAAGCTTTGGCAAAAGTAAGCATGGAAGCATCCTGTGTCCTACAATAAACAAATGATAGAACTCTTTAAATGCTAATCAATTTTAAAGTGGATCATATAACATCATTTTTTTCCTCACACCTTATACTACCAACAATCATTTTTTTAAAATGAGACAATAATAACCTCGCCTTATGCATGCCTTGTTTGTGGAAGGGGCATAATATTCCACAATATTCCGTTAGGTTTCAAAAAAATGGGGTAAATGAGCTAACTTTAAAAAAGTTGGGTGGTGTTGGTGCAAAGACGCAATGGCTAGAGGATAAAGTGCAAATACCCCCAAATGTGGGGGTTTTACCATAGTCAAACCCAAAAAAAGAAAATCTTTTACTATAAAAAGTACAAATCAAAAAACACTTTTTTAAACCCATCTAAATAGATCCTAAATCTGAATAGTCGAAGGGTTTTTTGCCTAATGGTGAAAGGAGGTCTAATGACCATAAAGTCATGAGTTCAAATTTCATCAATGTACATTTCGTCTGCCAAATAATAGTGTATGATCTATTATATAGTACTTACTTTGAATTTGATAGTTATCGATGACTTATCTTCTTTCGAAATTATTGATGTAATTGATTAATTATAATAGACTATTTTTTGTTAAAAAAAATGTTTTAGTTTGAGTGGATCCAATTTCGATTTGAATTTAGCATGGTGAAAGAAATTGGATTCTAAATATCTATTATCAAAATTAAGTAGATTGAATAAGCAATTCGATTGTTTAAAGAGTCAAGTCCAAAGTTTAGTTATTATTTGTTGTTGTTATTAACAACAAATTTTAGTTATTAGTCAGTGTTATTGGACTCGACTTTTCTTATTAAATTTTAGCTTTTTATCGGATTGATTTTTTTTTTTGAAGAAGCATAATATTATTAGAGACCAATGTCCGAGTTCATAACATCTACAACGGTTGTAGGAATATTCAATCCACCCTCGTCCCAGGATAAAGCGTTCCTAGCTAAACTATAAGCGACTAGGTTCGCCAATCATCGAACAAAAGAAAATGAAATAGAAGTAAAGGAGCGCGAAACGTTTCGAACGTCTGTAATAAGGTGACAAATAGGTGATAAATCATGCTGTCCCCTTTGAAGCTTATTAATCACACTCAAACAGTAGCCTTCAATGCAAATCGTTCGCCACTCTTTTTGCTACACCAATCTTACAGCTTCGATGGTAGCCAACATCTCCACAACTTCAGGATCAATGATACCCACAATCCGCGCGGTCAACCATCCCATACATGCCCCATTGCTATCTCGCGCCATCACCCTAATACCAGCCGCCCAGCACGGACCAAAAATAGCTCCATCAAAGTTAAGTTTAATGGAGCCAATCCGGGGTTTCTGCTACCGCTGGGGCTTTATTGGATTGATTTTAGTAATAGTGAATAAATACACTATAGCAATCAGATCCAAAATCGGATAAAAAAAAAATAATCAATTCAATTTAAGTTTGAATTGTTCTAACTTGATCCAAATTCGACACATTAACAACCCTGCATTAACTTTGTCGAAATGATAAAGGATTGAATAATTATTTTCTTTGAAAAAGTAGTATATTATATTTAGCCATTCGTCAATTATATGTAGTAATATACTCTAATTCTAGAAGATACAAATCCCAAGATGAATTCATGCTGAATTAAATAAAATTTGACTTTAAAATAATTGCATATGGTTTTTTCATTTAAGGAATAGTTTAATTTGAAAGTTGAATTTAGAAATTATAAGATCCATTTTTTCTTGTAAAAAAGGACAAATTATATATCTACACCTCTCGAAATATAGTGTAATTACAAATTGATCCATTTCGTTCTAAAAATTACTAATATCCTCTCAAATTTAGGATATTTTGGTAAACATTAATAGAGATGCAACCATAGTAGTGCACTCGACCAAAATATATGCGTGTCGTTGAACATAACAAAATTCCTCAATTAATTTTATTATTCCACCAATCTTCACGAAATAAAGAGTTAATTATACTTTGCCACTCGAACTATGCGTATTTTTACATTTTGCAACCTCAAATTTTAAGTGTTACCGATTATTACCCAAAATTTATATTTTTTTATCAGTTGCCATCTAATTGCATTTTTCGGACAAAAGTGCTAGCTGGAGTAGCAACATGTGTTGCCACTTTGGTAGAAAATTTTGGCCAAAAATATAATTAGTTGGCAATCAGTAAAAAGACATAAATTTTAGGTGGCAATGAATAACCCTTAAAACTTGAGATTGCAAAGTATAAAATCATGTATAGGTTTGGTGGCAAAGTGTAATTAACTCCAAAATAAATGCACTTCATACTATCAGAACCATCATAGAGTATCACCATTCATAATCTAATATCACCACTATCTTTTTTTTTAAATTGATTTTATATGTAACTTCTACATCTTAAACTTTTCAAAATCGTACTAATCTCATCTCAAATCACAGCTGAAAACACTTGAAATAAAACTTTTAATTATATCCTACCTTGATGAAAAATAAATTTTGTTAAGTTAATACATACGTCAGGGTATTTGTAATATTTAAAACAAAAGTGATTAATTTTAATTGCATCGTATCTCATGAGCAATAGACATAATTTGTCAAAAAAAAAAAAAAAAAAAAACAGAAAAAGAAAAAGAAAAACAACCAATACACCTGAGGGCAATTTAGTCCATTCGTTGTACTGTTATATGAAAATTCGAAAATTAAAAAGAAAAAAAAAAAGAAAATTATATTTGGAGGCTTATCATACTCTCGGCCGTTGGCGGTGGCGCTCAGTCTGCAACCGCTGTCCAGTGAAATCCCACCACCTCTACAATGGTTTTCTGCGGGATTAATATTCTTCCATTAAACCCCCATTTCTCCATTCCTCAAAATCTTAGCCCAATTCCTTTATCTCCACCACCAAAAACACCTAGCCCACCTCTTTTTTCCTTCCAATTATCCACCACCTCTTCTTCCTCTTATTCTTCTTCTGATGCTAAATGTAGCGAAAGATTTCAAGTTACTCTTTACAGAAGGAGTTTTAACCTCTCAATTGTTGGAATTCTATTACCCTTTTCAAGATTCTTGTTTTTCTCTAAGGCCCTCGCTGCGGAACTGGTGGAGCTTCACAGATACACTGATTCGAAAGAAGGGTTCACTCTTCTCATACCCTCTTCTTGGATTAAGGTCCCTTTTCTCTTTCTGCGTCAATACAAACGAATTCTTGTGTGTGTGTGTGTTGGGGAGCAAAGGCATTAACAAAGCACACATATGGACAGTGCCCCATGTTCACATTCTCATAAAGGCAGTTATCTTTTATGGGTTGTACCTGAATTGGGCATTTTCGTCTCTATCTCTGTGTGTGTGTGTTGGGGAGCAAAGACATACACAGAGCACACAGATAGAGAATGGCCCATGTCTACATTGTGATAAAGGCAGTATCTTTTATGATTTATAGCTGAATTTAGGCATTCTTACTTACATTTATGTCTGTGTTTGCATGGGTTTGTGTGTTTTCGGGGGGTGCGAACACATTCAAGCACATAGAACAGACATTGGCCCATGTCCATATGTCCGATAAAAGCTGTATCTTTTATGGGTTATTGCTGAATTGGGCATTTTTCTTTATTTGTGTGTGTGTGGATAATGGGGATGATATTGGTTTAATCAGGTTGATAAGGCGGGGGCAACCGTTCTGTTCGAGGATGTGAACAAGAAAGCAAACAATGTTGGTGTGGTGGTGAGTCCAACTCGGATTTCGAGTCTTGGTGAATTTGGTACTCCTCAGTTTGTAGCAGATAAGCTTATCCAGGCCGAAAGCCGTAAGGTTGGTCAATTTGTTTCTTTCTTTATGCTAATTATGATCCCTGAGCTGTTTGCATTGGCCTATGGTTTCTTGGTGTATTTTGTAATGCAATCAAAGTTTTGTGCGAGTTCTGCTTAGGTTCATGCAACGGTAATTTAAAAAAAGAATTCCAAGAAGTATGAAGTTCACTAAGGTTTATGTTCTTGATTAATATATGTGGTTAGTTGAATGATCTTGAACTCTTTTTATTGCAATTGTTTTGCTGTGCTTAGCATGAATGTGAAGCATGTATTGTAGGTTTCGCTTGAAATTTGAATTGTACGAGTTCGAGCAGAGCACTTAATTTTATTAGTTAAGCTACTCCATATACATGATGAGAGAATTAGACCGCCTCTCTCTCTCTCTCTCTCTCTCTCTAAATACAAAGATTGAAATGAAACTTAATCTTGTTTAGGAAAGTACAAAAGAAGCTGTGGTAGTATCTGTCTCGGAGAGACGAGGCCTTGGAGGCCTTCAAGTGTACGAGTTTGAGTACAAGGTCGATAGCACCCGGGGAGGGCTGAAGAGGGTGTTCTCTGCTGCATTTGTGAATTCTAAGAAGCTCTACCTTTTGAACATCACTCACTCCGATAACTTAGAAAATCCTCTGGACGTGGAGAGGAGAACGATGTTGGAACAAGTTTTGCATTCGTTTGATGCCACTTCTTCAGCCTAAATGAGCTCAGAACCTGCGGTGAGCTGCTATATGTTTTGGGTTTTCTTATACTTTTGTTGCTTCTTGCTGATCTATATTGTTTACGCGATTATTTATTATTACTTTTATTGTCACAAAATGAAAAAAGAGCAGGGTCTTGGAAACAGACTGATCAAAATGTTGGAAGTGTAGTTAAAGAATTAGGTCTGATATTTTGTGATGGATTAGTGACGGATTAGTGACGGAAACTTTTTGTTTCCCTTGATGAACCTTTTGCTATCTTTAAAATCCTGTCTTTGTTGTCTATATACTATTGTTGTCAAGGAAGGAGCTCAAAATTTTCATTTTGGAGGATGAGGTTTATTTATTTATTTTTGACAGAATCTATCATTTTCTTTTATTATTTTCGGACGTCGAGATTTTGTGAGAGAAATATATATAAAATGTAACTCTATGTGGAAGTTCCTTTCTTTCTTTTTTTTTTTTTTTTTTGCGTGGTGGGGGAGCATTGGCCATGTCCGCAGTAACAGATCTTTGTTTTTTTTTTTTGGTTTTTTTGGTCTTAGCCTTTTGGTGTTGATTTATTCATCGGCTAATTTAGATTCGCGCATTGGAGATGCTCAATATAGGGGCGATCCTTTTAACTCAATTACTCCATTCATAATTCCATGATTCGAACCTCGGGATGTTGTTTAATGGATTTAGTGCTTTATCCCACTAAACTAATTAGTAGTTGGTCACAGTAATAGATTTATGATATAATCTTGAGCATGAACGTGGAACTTTTAAATGAAATTAATTCCATAATGCGAGGGGAGTTATTGACATATAACGATTTTTTTAAAAAATAAAGTTTTGAAATTAATTAATAAAAAAATTATCTCTTATGTAAAAATTAAAATCAAATAAAGTAGAAAAATATTGTAGAATATGCATAGAAATTATACATTATTTTGTTTAAAAAAAAACTTTGGAAAATAAAGAATATTATATTATTAATTACACTAATATATATTACATTCTATTCAAGTGTCTTTACTAATATTATATATATATATATAATATTTATTAATTTAATAAAATATATTATTAAAATTCGGATCTTCAACGAATCGAACTACTTGATTCTACATTCGATCCATTTATTTCAATGTACAGAATCAAATTTGATTTATTGGATATTATAATCAGTTGAATATGTTAAAATTTGAATTTAAATTCGAATTAAAATGCGCCCTATTGGCAGCCCTAGTTAATCTTAATGACTTATTATTATTATTTTGTTTTTCATGAAGTAGTAAACTTAAAATTATGAATTAAATTCATTTATAACCTTTTTGTCAAGTGGGCATTCACGAGAATGTAGATTTATCAGCGTCAACGAAAACTTTCTTTCTATTTACCTCCTACAATGGGGTCTCATTTTAATTTGCACTGACTTACCATCCACCAATCTAATTCGATATTTAGTACTAATCATTTTAAACAAGGAATATTTATAGACCTATAATCTAACCTTCATGATCATCAGGCTTTTTGTTTGGGAAAATTCTCACCTGAACTCGGAGTGACCAGATCAACGAATAATATGTTGCTATGTGGAAAATTAATTTTCTAATAAAAATTATAAACTTCTAACATCAAAACAAATCATGGTTAGAGTAGTTGTCTGTTAAGGTAAGAAATCAAGGTCACAATCCTAAATTAATGAAACTCAAACTTCGGAAAATTCCATTTTTACTTCATCAATTTCCTATCTTCCCGGCTCAACAAATTTTCTCTGAAATCGTCAATATTGCGAAAAATGAATAATTTCTTTTCTCACCGAAAGGAAACAAGCGGTTTGGTTACAATAAAATTTCGATGTCTCCAAGGAACAAGGAAACAGCGGTTGCAAGACCATCGGGACTTAATATTGCTCCGACCCCGAGGCATTCGGGTAAAGTACGTCTTTCCCATCGTTTTTCTTTTCTTTATTTTGGTTCATACCAATTTCTTGATTTTATTGTTGTTTTCGAAATATCATGGGGGACTAGTTTTGTTTTTAACTGCTTGTTGGTTGTGATGATGATTCCCTTATTAATGTGGTACTTGCCCCTTATTAATGAAATTTAGCCATTTAGTTACATTAAAAAAAAATAAAAAATCTTTGAAGATGTTGATAAAGTAGATGAAGAGGAGACGAGTAGGTGGTTTTGGGAATGTATTCAAAGGGTAACTACAATCAACTGGCCAGGTCATTACAATAACCCCTAGATTTGGATTGTTCAAACAAAATTTCTTTTGGTACAAAAAATTACAATATCCACCTGGTATTTGGTCTTTTTATTGCATAACCCCCCCCCCCCCCCCAACACACACACAAATATAATTTGGAGGGTATTTGTAACATAGAATCAAATATTGGGGGGGGGGGGGGGTTCATAATTTTTTTACCACATTGAATTTTCTAAAAATGGTACTCGGGGTTCAGGTAGGAATTTTCCATTTGTGGTTATATACCATATTATCAAAATTGAGTCACCTTCTATTTTCAATTGATTTCATTTACTAGACTGGATGGGCCTTCTTCAAATTCCTGTTGGCTCGATATATTATTTTATGATACAACATTTCCTAATGTCAACCCGATATATTAGTTTATGATACAGCATTTCCCAGTCTCACCCAAGGTGGTACGACTAGGATTGAGTGTGTGGGAACCTAGATCATATAATTCTTCTATCATCTTCATTGCTCTCGCGCTCAGTGCTTGAACTGACAAATTAAGTGCTCAGTTCTTACTTTAAGACGACTTAAAATTTCTTAATTCTCGCATTAAGTTTTACTAGTCGCCCACTTATATTTGAAACATAATATTGCGAAAATTACTAATGATTTGATATTCATTTGATAAATAAACTATTCCAATCATTTTTTATTTAGTTTTTTGAGAAAAAAATAATGCATATCCTTAAATATTATATCAATAAATTTTTACTGATGTGATTAGTATCTAATAATTCTAATTGTTAGATAATAAATAGATATATATGAGGACAATAAGTTAGTTTTTTAAGAGTACTCATGCAATTAGCTTTTTGTGAAATATACGTTCGTGCGAAAAAAAAAGGTTGTAAGAATCATTGACAAATTTAGTCAATTATACTAAGTTATCAATGTTATGATTCAAGTGTAGCATTTAATAAAATTATTTTGCTTATACTCTCTTTTAAAATGTGGTTTGCTTTGAATATATATTTTAGCATTATATATATATATATATATATATATAAAATTTTTATTAGACACTTTAAGATGCTTTCACACTCACTTTTTTTTTCCTGTAATTTTGATGCTCTCACGTGCCAACACTTGCTCACGCACTTACACACACTCACTTTATATGATCTAACTTGGGACTAATGAATATTCGTTGTCGTTTTACCTATTTGTCCTCCATCAGTGCATGGCCATTTACCCAAATGCCATTTGCGGGCCTCTACCACCCTTGTCATGTACACAAATTTCACAGTAGACACCAAATCGCTTCTTTGCACACTTGATTCGAAATTAGATTCTTATAACACAGGGCTATCGTCCCCATAGGACGGCGCCATTTGATGATATCCAAATCCATTGCCGAATATGGAGGTCCGATCTTACGAGGTATTGTCCCGCATCTTGAGACAATGGGGTTTTATATTTTGATGAAAAGACGCCTTACAAGGTGTGAGGGAGGATTGTAGATTATAAGCTTCCCAAGTTCCTAAACTCCTTCTGATGTGAGACAAGAATATTTTATCATCATAGTCCATATATTTACACGAGACTATATGCAAAATTAGCCATAAAAGATTTATTGAGAAAAATTACACCTCATTGCAATAAATAACTTACTACATATGCAATATCACCCCTAAAGTACCCTACATTCATCAGTACTGATCTGGAGTAAAACTCTAGATCCAAAAAAGAGGAAGAAGATTTGATGAAGAGAGGGTTTTTAGAGAGAGAATATTTGTGGATCAGATTTGGGGTTGAGAGAATGAGTCTCTCTTCTTGTATTTTAGTATTTATATGTAATATTTAGGTTTTAGTGTAGTGGGCTTAGGCTTTTATCATTGGGCTTTAAATATATTTGGCTAGGTCATGTATGTTTTTATTATTATGGGTTATATGTATGTACATATATATTGAGTTGTATGTATGTATTTATGTATATATTATATCCACATCATAAGTCCCCCAAGTTCATTGAGTAGGAGTGAAGCCCGACACAATGAATTTTAAAATTAGATATGAATATAAGTTCCCCAGTTCATTGAGTGTTTGAAAATCAATGAATTAGGTAATATTGATGTTTAGCATATTAATTGACCAAGATTATATGTATCGGTCTAGGTTGGTGAAAGGGTTTTAATTGACAAAAATCCAATCAATCTTAGAATTCTGGACATTGAAAATCAAAGGTCTCGGGTCATGCGAACATAAAGATTTTGACCATGAAGGTCATGGGTCTTGGATCATGTGATCCTGAGAATTGTATGTTTTTTTCAACCTTGAGGGTCAAGGGCCTTGGGTCACACAGACCATAAAGATATTGGATCTTGAAGATCAAGGGTTTTGGGTCGTGCGGATCCCAAGACTTATAAAGATTTTGCACCCTGAGGATCTTCACTTAATCCCGTCGATTTAGATGACCTGGGGGGGCTTTTAATTTACTTGCCCTATCAGGTCTGGACGACCTTGGAGGGGGGGGGGGGGGTTCTTTAATTCAACTGACCCCGCCGGGTCAATGAACCTTGGGGGTTCATTTCGCAAACGTTGCTGACCTTACTAGGTCATGGGACCTCGAGAGGTTCATTTATTTAATAGATTAACCTTGCCAGGTCCGTGGACCTAGAAGGGTTTCGAATTGCAAAAATATTACTGACCTGGCCAGGTCATGGGACTTCCAGAGGCTCATATTGCAAACAATGTTGACCTTGACGGGTCATAAGATCTCGAGAGGTTCATATTGAAAACATTACTGACTTGGCCGAGTCATTGAACTTAAGAGGTTCATATAGAAAACAATGCTGACTTGGTCGGGTCATTGGACCTCGGGAGGTTCATATGGTAAGCATTGCTGACCTTGCTGGGTTATAAGACCCAGAGAGGTTCATATAGAAAACATTTCTGACCTGGCCGGGTCATTGGACCGCTGGAGGTTCATATAGCAAGCATTGCTGATCTTGCCGGGTCATTGGACCTCGGCAGGTTCATATTGCAATCGTTGCAGATCTTGCTCGGTCATTTGGACGAAGGGTGGGATTTTAACATTGACCCTTCTTGGTCATTCGGACCAAGGGTGGGATTTTGATATTGACCCTGCTTGATCATTTAGACCAAGGGTGGGATTCTAGCACTGACCTTGCCTGGTCATTCGGACCAAGGGTGGGATATTGATATTGACCCTACATGGTCATCTGGACTAAGAGTGGGATTCTAACACTGACCTTGCCTAGTCATTTGGACCAAGGGTGGGATTTTGATATTGACCCTGCCTGGTTATCTGGACCAAGAGTGGGCTTTTGACACTGCCCGGTCTTGTAGTAACCTTGTTCTGACCTTTATCTAATTAACAACGGGCTACACCACATAATATATGCGAAAGATGTATTTGTGCAGCAACCTCTGATGACATGACATAACGCTCGCTAAAATGACTGTGTGTGATGATATATAATAAGCCATGATAGGACATCATATGCATACTTAGTCATGTGCTCTAATATATGTTATGACATACGATATGCACGAATGAAATATACGTAACCTAGTCATGCGTTCTAATATGCTTCCAACATTATGTACATATAATTCGTAGGCCCTTTACATGAACAAAAGAAATAGGTTCGCGCTTCATTGCTGACCTGGCCGGGTCATGGGACCTCGGGAGGTTCATATTGCAATCATTGTAGACCTTGTCGGGTCATTGAACCTTGGGAGGTTCATTAACAAACATTGTTGACCTTGCCTGATTATTGGACCTCGGGAGGTTCGTTAGTTGACTAACCCTGCCGAATCTTGATGACCACGGGGATTCTTAGTTTAACTAACCTTGTTGGGTCTTGCTTTTTGACCGTTTTTGACCATGATATTTTATGCAACTTGAATGCCTCATAGCCACTACATATATAACACATATGCTACTTGCATTGAGAAAAATGTGAGCATAAGCCTGTGTCGTGCCTTTGGCTTAAAATGCCTACAATATGTAAGATATGCCAAGCAAATGTAACATATTATCATGATATTCGTAAACATACCAACCCACAAACATTTAATCAAACTTTCATAAAATATCTTCACAATAGTTCAAAAGAAAATAACATACAAAATTGGGAAAAAGAATAATTATATAGTGTTTTTGTCATCAACGATAGGGATTTTTCATAATTAATATAACACAAAAATCTAAAATGTGGAAGCCAAAATAATGTCAAATAGTGTCCAGATTAGATATTGTAACCATTATCCAATATCACAGTTTCTCAAGGGTTTATTTTTTGGGTTGGGTGTGCTTGTAGCCAACAGATCCACCAAATATATTCCCTTTCTTCACCCCAAAAACTAAAGATAACTCAAAACAAGAAGTAGGGAACCTCTGACACAGAGCGCTACAGCACCCAAGGTTAGATATGCCCCATAGAAAGCGCCAAATGATCTGGAGTAAAACTCTAAATCCAAAAAAGAGGAAGAAGATTTGATGAAGAGAGGGTTTTTAGAGAGAGAACATTTGGGTATCTGATTGGGGGTTGAGAGAATGAGTCTCTCTTCTTGTATTTGAGTATTTATATGTAATATTTAGGTTTTAGTGTAGTGTGCGTAGGTTTTTATCATTGGGCTTTAAATATATTGGGCTTGATCATGTATGCTTTTATTATTATGGGCTATATGTATGTACATATATATTGAGTTGTATATATATATATATATATATATATATATATTATACCCATATCAAGTACCATATCACACAACAAAAATGCCCATGATGTTTTTGATCCGTCATTTGCGACTAAAACATATTATATAAGCCGCTTGTATTACAACATCTTGAATGAATTATTGCTAAGTACCAACAAAGAAGAATCAACAAGCAAATATCCTTCTGCATCATCCACAAAACATGCAAATAACAGAAATGATATATTTAATTACATTTTATATGATATTTGTACATCTTGAAATTACTTTATAAGCGTATTTGATTTAGTGTTGGATTTTTCATGAGTTGTATGTGCCATGTATTCGAAAACAATTTCACATGTGAGGTGAATTTTGTAAATTTCAATCAATAGAACTTTCATTTCAAAACAAATACACTTACCAAATGCTTAAAGTATAGGGTTCACCAACTTAAGAAATTTAGCATCTTATACTTTTAATGCAATATCAAATATGTCCAAAAAGTTATATTACCATTCTCCTGATTAATTTGTTATAAAAGTATTGAAGCAAAAGTATTATAATGAATATCTTCAGTAATTTAAAAAATTACCGGTCTATTTTCTCTAAAGATTTAAAAATTAATTATTACCTCTTTAATAATTTAATAAGACTCTAATCCCTCAATCATAATTTTTTTTTTGTTTTGACTGACCACTTATCTCCAAATAATTAAAAATTATTTCTTTTTTTTTTATTAATTTTAAAACTTCCTTATCCCTTGTCAAAGTTATTACTTCTTTATTAATTTTTAAACTTCTCAAACCCTTAATCATAATTTTTCCAATTCCATATTTTATTTTTATTTCACAAATACATCGACGGCTAGTATCTATCTTCATGCTCTGCCTAACACGGCGGCATGTCATCATCGGACACCAGCGGCGGAGCTCCACACGACGGCGAGTGTACCATTAAAATTAATCAAAAAGAGGAAGAAAAGAAGTTTATGGAGAAGTTGAAGTCAGTTGATTATCGAGCATATGCATATCAGAAGGATTCATTAAGGCTCCATGGTGCGATGTGCCGTTCAGACTGTTCCAACTCTGGTCCAAGATGCACAACGGAGGAAAAGAACGGTCTCTCTCTCTCTCTCTCTCTCTCATTTGTACATGTTCATCTTTTTCAATTTTGTGGGTATAAAATGTGTTTCCTTTTTGGATTAAATATGGTGATTGATCTACTTGCATCATTTAGGAGGGAAAAAACTGTAAGTTAGATACCCTAATTAATTGCTAATAAAACTGGAATGTTACTCTTGTGAGTGGTGTTTCTTGCTTATTATTTGCTATGGTTAATCTGCAAATATTGGATGAAATTAGAAGCTCAAATGTTGAGCGTTCTGGTGTTACTGTCCATGTTCTGCATGTTAAGCTCACTGGATCCGCAGGCTTGTTTGTAATCTGATCGGATTGATTTGAACAAATAATTTTAGTCCAATCATCGAAGCCGTCGATTTGGGTAGTGTGAAACACTACAGCTACTTCGAGTTGCAGCAGATTACCAATTCCTTCAGTGAAAGTAATAAAATATGCTCTACTTCGAAAGGAAAACTATTTGAAGGGACAATCAGATGGGCCTCGGCTGATCAACATGTGATTGTGAAAACATGGGATTTATTCTATCCCACAACGAGAAGAACGGAGAGTTTTCCTACTGAAATCCATTTGTGAACTCTCTCTTACCTTTTTCGATCTTCAGCTTTTGGTAGTGAATGCCACTCTTTAGCTAATGCTTAATTTTATCGGTTATTATTATCTCAGGATGAACTCGACTTCTTGAGAATCCCACAAATAAAAGCACATCGGAATGTGGTGAAACTGATCGGATACCATTGTGACCGGAAAATGGCAGTCATATATGAGGAGAGAAGACCAAAGTACATCCTGGATCAAGTTCTGAAAGATGGTATATATATGAATGGTGAAACGTAGTATTGTTACCTGTTTTGCCTTGTATGATTGATTGAACACTTTTTTTTCCCCGTATATTAGATAAGTTAGACTGGGAGGACCGACTGAACATGACGATTGGAGTTGGAAAAATATTGAAGACGTTTCATGAAAAACACAATGTGCATGGCAGTATATTCCCAGAATGCATGGACATTAATTTCTTTCGCTTTCTTTTATGAAGTTATACCATGATCTTAATCATCTTCTTGTTTATTATGCAGAACTTATGTCCAAAGACTTTTGGCTTTTGGTGTTTACGTGTTAATTGCTGGCGTTATCGAGAAGCTTTTAGAAGAAGAGATCCAGAAGGTATAGACTTCCCCTGTTATTTGCATGTTTTCTGGACGAATGTTTTCATGTTGTTTAGTGGTAATTTGTTCTTGTCTGTAATTTCAAAAGTTGGGATTGTTTCAGTACTGAAAAAATGGCTTGTTCTTGCTTCATTCCCCTTTCTGCTGAAAAAACGGCCTGCTTTCTTTTTTGTCGCAAAGGGATGAACATGGGGGACTTAATATGCTTTAGTGTCAAATAAGGAACCGCAAAACATAATTACCAGATGGGAAATTGCATTTCATCATTGTGATTCTCATTTATCTCGTTACTAATCATCTCCATTCCCCCATTGTCACACTTGTGCTTAGTATTTCTCACCTGCAATCCTTGTTATTGCTTTTGCAGTTCCAGAATGGTCTTTCGATGATGATGTTTTTGCTTATGGCTTGCTGCTCCTGGAGCTCATAAGCAAACAAGAAGAAGGCAAAATGGTGAGCTATTGGTATCGTGACTTTGGATCATCTGATTCCCCTGATTGCTCTTGTGCATGAGTCATTTTTCATTCACAAGGAGATCGCATCAAGAATTATTAAGTGCGGACTGATTGTATGAGAGTCGGATCAAATTTGCAGCCATCTCTGGAAGATGTTGTAAAAATGTTGACAGATGTTGCATCTCCACGGACAAAGCGAAGGGAAAGATAGTTTGAAGATTGGACACATTTGAATAACTTCTTCGTGGTTGTTTTGTTTCAGAAAACCTTCTTTGAAGTATTCGATACTATGCAAGTGTTTTAGGAATATTATCATTAACTCTAACTGTGCATCATTGTTCAGTGATGTTTTGGCATGCAAGTCTTATTATCTTGGTCGAATGCCTAAATTGATTACAACTTTTATGTTTGTGCAGTAACACTTCTCGTTTGATATTAGCTAAGGCTTCTTTGCTTTATGGGGAAACCACCACGCCTCCCCCTCGTCCTTTCCTTCTTCTTTCTTGCTCTCTCTCCACCCCCCCCCCTCTCCCTCCCTCCCTTCCTTAATTTCCTCCTCCTTTCTTGCTCTCTCTCTCTCTCTCTCTCTCTCTCCCTCCCTCTCCCCCCCTCCCTCCCTTTCCTCTCCTTTCTTGCTCTGTCTCTCTTGGGTTATTTTTCTTATTTTTTTCAAATAAAAAATTAAGATAAATAAAATAGAATTGTAAAAGTAAAAGTAAAAGTGTCATTTTAGTAGACGAAATACAATAGCATTTGTCATCAACGCACATGCAATACACGAAGGTTTTTTTTTGTTAATTTAAAAAAAAAAACAAAGTTTTTTATGTTTTTTTTTAACATGAACACAGGGGTATAAATTGCATTTTGCTCGTAAAATATTAGTTCAATACTTTTAATAAGGAGAAGAGAAAACACGCACTAAATCAAGATTGCCAAACTACATCATGTTTCGCTGCCCATGTTTCCTTTGGAAACTGCCTTTAAGAGAACAATAAATTCATGATATTTTTTGCATGCAGCTTCAAAAAAAAAAAAAAAAATATAGAAAAATCGAAACGTATTTAGTGCGGCGAAGCTTATACTCACGTAGCAAACAACATTCACGGGGTCCAATGAGATTTCTCAAATCATGGAATACCACCTATTTTATGAATTTTTTTAATAGATCTAATATATGAACAAATCAATGAGTGACCACCAATTGAAAGATAGACTCATTGTTCATCTCAAACTATTTTCACAGAATAAATACGTTTTACACTAGTCATAGTCATTCAAGCGATTTAGATCACAACTTTAAAATCTATTCATTGAGTTAAAGATCCACCATAACATGTTAAATCGGCTACTGACTATATAATAGCCGAACGAAATTCATGTCGTCAACAATTTAGGTAGCAAATTTTCGGATATTAAACGAATTATCGGCAGAAGATGATATTTTAAATCACGACCTTACATCCGAAGATTAATCATTATGAAAACTTATCGAAGATTTTTCAATACGGCCAATGATTCATATCACAATTGACCATAAATATATAGAATTATAAATCGTAGAAATTAGGGTTCTAAATCCAGAAGTGCACAGCTCTGATAACATCTGTGAGAAATATTTTGATTTATCCAAAATCACACACCTCGAATTTAGAACACCGTATATTTAAATAATTTGTCATAGTTGATTCAGCCGTTTAGTTGGATCGATGATAGACCAATATGGATGTTTATATGAACATCTTTGGCTAATTCTTTCCCTCAATCTCTCACAATATTAAAAACTTTTAATGGGGCAAGCTATTACCAAAGCATAGAGTTGAGGGGCAACCTAGCCATATATATAATGTAGTCCTAGAGCCCTTCCATCATGGGGTTTTTAGGATGAGCTTACACCAGCTATCAGACAACGTTTGTTAAAATCAATGCCTTAACAATAGTGGGCCAAATAAATCAGGTCCTATAAGTCAAGTTCCATTAAATATATTAATTTAATCCATTTTTATTTTAATAAAATATTCAATTAATTAAAGATCGAATTGAAACAAAATTCCAACTTGCATGGACATTCATTATTCAACTCAAAAAATACGAAGACTTGCATGCTTAGTCTTGACCCTAAAACAGTGCTCAACATTCCTAAAACAGTACTCGTATACTATCGAATGCTATAGAGAAAACAAAGTAATTCAAGAGTGCCCAATCTTCAAACTGTCTTTCCTATTGACCACCCAATCTAGTCATCATACTTCTGTTTCTTCGTTGCTGGTGAAGATGCAGCATCGAACAACATTTTTAAAATCTCCTCCAGAGATGGCTGCAAATTTGATGATTTGGCTTTCAAACAATCAAATCTGCACTTCGTAATTCTTGATGCAACACCCCCATGAATGGAAAAAAATGCATCCACAACAGTCTCAACAGGGTAAACATATGTATCTTTAAACTTCTCATACCAAGGGAACCACACTCCGCGTGCATCTTTTTTGCTGATGAGCTCCAGAATGAGGAAGCCATATGCAAATACATCATCTTGGAAAGACCATTCTGGAGCTGCAACAACAATAACGAGCAATGCGGTTGAGAAATATTAAGCACAAGTATGACAAATTAAGCAATACATAATCAACTCCATGTTCCATTGTTGGGGGGGGGGGGGTGGGGATTTCGAGTATTAAGTAAAAGTAGAATTACAAGGATAAAATGCAATCTCTCATCCGATAATCACATTTTTGTTTCCTTATTTGCCACTCAAACATATCAAGTCCCTCATGTTTCAGCACCAACACAATGACTCCCAAAGTTCCACCATTTTGGGAGGGTCTATGTTAATTATGTGTTTGGTCCTGCTGTCAGTTCTCCACAGAAAAACAGAGAAAAAACATGTGAAACTAACATCAATTGTTGTTCTTTTCTTTCTTTCTCTCTTTTTTAGTTATGTGGGCCTATGAGTTAAGGGGGAGATCTGTTGCGTTTGTGCGACTTGGCTCTCACAGTTCTAGTCAACTATCTATCACCATCAAAATTTATCCCTTTGCAACGAAAAAGAGAGAGAACCCTTTTTCAGCAGAAAGATGAGTGGACAGAAAGTGGAATGCAGCCGGAGCAAGCAAATTTTCAGTACTTAAATGTGACCAATTTTTGAAATAACGGACAAGAACAAATGGATCTCCCTAAAGTTCCAGGTAATATTGAAGGAGACAGACCCACAATGAATTACTACAAAGTGCTAGCAAGCAAAAAACAGCATGAAACATTCGTCCAGAAAAAATGCAAATAACGGGAGAAGTCTATTCGGTTCATATCTTTTCTTCTCATAGCCTCATGATAACACCAGAGGTTATGTTCAAGGGACCAAAAGTCAAAAGTCTTTGGACAAAAGTTCTGCACAAGAAACAAGCAGACGATTTGGATCGTGACAAATCTTCACAAAAGACAAGAGCATTTGAAAGGAAATATGAGAAACCAAAAAGAAACAGAGAAATGTCCTGTATGACCTCATCAAGCATAATGTTCCCTGGGAATATACCCCCATGCACAAACTTGTTGTCCTGAAACATTTTCAATATTTTTCCAACTCCGATGGCCACTTTCAGCCGATTGTCTCAATCAAAGGTATCTAATATATAGGAAAACAAGTGTTGAATTAATCATACGAAACAAACGGGTAACAACAACACATTTTACCATTTCATTACTAATAAGAGCCGAGCTCATATATATATATATATACCATCTTCTAAAACTTCTTTCAAGATATACTTTGGCCTTCTTCCCTCATATATGACTGCCAGTTTCTTGTCGCAATGGTATCCAATTAGTTTCACTACAAATGTGCTTCTATTTGTGGTATTCTCAAGAAATTGAGTTCATCCTGAGAGATAATCAAGAATCAATAAAGCATGCATCAGCTTCGGCTGTAGAGTGGCATTCACCACCAAATGACGTTTAAGTTCAAAAAAGGTAACATAATAGAGGTCACACATGGATTCTAGTTGTATAAGTCCTCATAATCGGTACTGCAGGAAAGTAGAAATCCCATGTTTTCACAATCACATCTTGATCAGCCGAGTCCCTCTTGAGTGTGTGTTGTGTGTGCGTGTGTGTGTGTGTGAGAGAGAGAGAGACTTTATCGAACCAGCATGCGTACTGTTGCAAAATCCAATCGGTATGCTGTGGGCGCAGTATTGAATCCTTCTGATATGCATAGGGTTGACTATCAAGCGACTTCAACTTCTACAGAAATTTCTGTTCTTCCTCCCCCCTACTCGACGATGACATGAGATAGATTTGTTGTTTGAAAGGGTTAAAAATAGATACGACTTCAGTTAATTTATTTGAACTTTACTTAACTAATATAATTGATATAAAATAAAATTAGAAATAAAAGAAACTAAAATTAATATACAAAAAACTAGTACAGAAGAAATTAATATATATATATATATATGTATATATTTACGTATCGCAAAAATATAAAATATAAATTGAAAAGTGTGTGCACATTTATATATATAATTAATATGCATTTACAATTATGTGTTTTATAAATTAATGTCCATATTTTGTATTTAAGGGGTTTTTTTAGCAATTAGCTTTTTAAAAAGGGTTTTCACTACTTACCTATGTTACAGGGGGGTAAATTGAATTTAACCTAAGCGTCTCAAAGGAAGAGTCAACGGAATGACAATATTGGACAAAAAAGCATAATGTGAGGGACGAATTCTAATAGTGTGAATCTTTGAGGATCAAAATCAAAATCGATCGACTTAAACGTGAGGACAGAAATTAAAATTTTCTCTTACATCTATGTATAGATAGGTATATTACATATACTCTCTCTCTCTCTCTCTACATACACACACACATAACTATAGTTGAGGATGGGGGTATGGACTGTTTCCAAAGATTCTCAACAACTTCATATGCTGAGAACCCAAATATAGGGACAACCCTATTGCCACTCAAAATAATTCCATCTTTAATTTTATCTTTAGCCACAATGTCTCTACGTTATTATATGTTGTTTTTTCTAGCAATCTGAATGTCATAAGTTGTCATTTGATATTCCTTGTCATCTCTAACTTTAGTTAGGGCACTGTTTAATGACATTATAACTGAATCATGAGATAATTTGTAGTTTTAGATGACACCCTTCAAATTAGACCTATTGGTTTATTAAGCATATTTCGATGTGCGTGCATATTTTTGTAACATTTGAAATTTTTGTTTCCATGATACTGATTGATATGCTGAATAAAATATCCGTTGATGTTATTTGCGGTTCAAATCGAAGGATTTGAATACATAATTATATATCGAAATCTCCATGAGTACTAGCGCAAACTATTTGGATTAAGGACTTAGATGAGATCGGGACTATAGCACTAATATAGTATAGGAAGTGTGTCCATTGGCCAAATTGTGTCAATTTTGACTAATTAGTATTTTGAAGTGCTTTGCAATTATTTTAATTATATAAAATATTTTTAATGGTCAATGGTCCATAGTTCAAGGAAAGTTTAAGAGAACATATGATTTCCGGGAATAAGCAAACAGAGTTACTGTCTCCTCGATCAAACAGTGCTAGAAACAAATTTTGTGTTTATGTAGAAAAATTTTCAACCAAAACTCATTTGTTTGGATTTTCATAAAATTTTCTAGGATGAAAAATGAGAAAGCAAGAAATTTTGCCGCAATTAAAATATCATGTTTTTTTTTAATTGAGACAGATCAGTCAATCAATTCACATTATCTTATAACTAAATTTTATGTCATTACACAAAAAGATTTTTCCGACCAATTGGCAAAATTATCATTTTAGAACCATAGGTTGCACCAATTTTTAATTTAGGATATTAATTTTTCTTATTTTAATTTTAGAACATGAATTTAGAAAAAAGCTGTCATTTAGAACGTCCAGTGTGAATTGACCAAAATTTGCTTACATGGTGAAAAAAATGCCTAGGCGGCCAAAAATTTGGCCGGAATCCGACCAACAATGTTGACATGATACAAACAAAAAATAAAATTTTTTAAAAATAAAATTTTTTAAAAATAAATGCAGGAAATACACAAATAAAAATAATATATACTTACAAAATAAATATATATTTAAATTTTATATTTACAATTTATATATATATATTAATATATATACAATAAGATACATATATACCACAAAATAAAACACATATGTATGTATTAAAATTACAACATATATAAAAAAGATTAGCACATATTCAAAATATAAAATATAAAATAAATATTACAATTCTTTTTTTCCTAAAATTGTTTTGCGTATATTTGTTCTCTGTCTTAGGTCCAATCCCGTGATAAAAATATCCAGATTTTATTAATAAATTTTGTATATGTGTGTGTGCACATGTGTGTGTTTTGTCAAATCTTTTTCATTTTATGTGTTATTCAGGTTTGGGCGTGGGGGTCGCCGGTGGTTAGAGGTAAAAAAGCATAATGAAAAAAAAAAAATTGTAATGATATTGTTTTTAATGATATCTGGAATCCATGTTGTAAAGAATTTTAAAAACATTACCAAGTAGCGGACTAATAAACGCATTGTAAGTTAAAAATAACATATGTATACTAAACGGTTAATTAGAAGATGTTGACTTTCTCTCAAGTACCTTCTTGTATTATGAAAAATATCAAACTATTACTAAATTTTTAGTTGATGCTAACCTTGTTCTAAATTTTGATATTGAATAGAGTGAGTCGACACATTTGTGTGCTATGCAACATGATAACTTTGTGGAAATCATTGGATTCATTTTAAATGATAAAGTAAATCTTGTTATTTTTAAGTACTGTCCAGATGGCGACTTGTCCAAAATATTTGAAGGCACATTGATAAATTGATTTAGATTGATTAATGACATGTAATATTGTGGGTTCATATTTGGAATATGTATCATTACAAGAAAACAAGAGATTTTCTACGGAAAACCAATGGAACATTGACAAAACAACATATTTCCCATTGAATAATCAACGGAATATCAATGGAACACCATTGGAATTCCTACGGAAGAATTTGTGTTTTCCACAAAAAACCAACGGGACATCAATGGAACACTGTTGGAATTCTTACGGAAGGATGTCCCACTAGAGATTTTTTATAGAAAACCAAAAGAACATCGACAAAACACCATATTTCCCACAGAATATTGATGGAACACCGTTGGAATTCCTACTGAAGAATCCGTATTTTTCACAGAAAACCAACAGAACGTTAACGAAACACCGTTGGAATATTAAAGATTTCATTTACTATGTGAAAGATCGCTACGTATAGAGCGGTAAATGAAGAATCGCAACTCCCTTCAGCACACATAGAAGCTGAATCACATATTCGAATCCTTTGACCCTATAAAAGATGTGTATGCGGTAAGTTATTACATGAAAACAATAAAAATTTGCCAAGGAATTAGACCTACCTCTTGGAGGAAATTTTCTGGTTTAAAGTCATTATATATTGACGGATTGTCCGGGTAACGGTATTGCATATGAATCATATGCACAATAAATGACACTTGGATACGGATATCCAAGACCACAACAAATGATTTACTGCACAAAAATGTTCAATAAATTATTTTGGAGAAACTCTCAAATTCTGGTGAGTGTTCTGGTGCAGAATAATAATAAACCAATTAATTTCGTGAGAGACAATTAGATTTAAGATAACATAAAGAGATAAGATAAGTAACCGTTATTCATTTATCAATAATTACTTTGACCAAATTTACTAGTTGAATATGGGCGTGAGTCAAAATATATTTGATAGGTCGCCGCCATGATAATACTTAAAAACAACAAGACGTATGCTATCTTTATTGGCAACTCCTACCACCTCAATGAAATTGTCGTATCGAAAATTTTGCAAATTGTCTCACTCACTCTATTCAAAAATAAAATTCAACAACAGTATAAGAAAGACATATGAATTTAACCCCTTACTGTCCATACGTTACATGTCAATTATATTGAAATAACCAAGGGCCGGTGAGAGAAATTATTTCACAACATGCGGTCCTAACAGTCCCCTATATCGGTCATTAACAGGGATGTCACTAATATAAGCTCCTGCAGTTAATGATCATGGCTTTGGCAATAGCCTAGAAACCGAAAAAACTCGACACAAATTGCCAGGAGACACAACATTGGAAAGGTCATGTATATCTGAAAATTCATTTTAGAATTATTTTTAATTTTGTCGCAACTAAATAAAACAATAAAAAAGAATATAGAAAAAAGTAACCTGGAAACGTTGGCATGTAACACGGAAAAATCTCTCACACAGGCCCACGAGTTTAGTATGAATCAACACGTTCCTAGATAGCTCTACGTGATTCTATTAAAACAAATGAATATATGTTATTGATCCTTGAAAATTGATAAATTATATAATACTACTATGTAAAATTTTAGAAAGTATACCTATAAAGTGCTTAAGAATCAGTGAGAGGCAAAAAAAAGCACCATATCTATTGTAGTGCTCGAATTAAGTCCTCTAGTTAATATTGTTGGAACACTGTTGGAATTCCTACGGAAGAATTCGTATTTTTCACAGAAAACCAACAGAACGTTGACGAAACACCGTTGGAATATTAAAGATTTAATCTACTATGTGAAAGATCGCTACATATAGAGGTGTAAATGAAGAATCGCGACTCCCCTCAGCACACATAGAAGCTGAATCACATATTCGAATCCTTTGACCCTATAAAAGATGTGTATGCGGTAAGTTATTACATGAAAACAATAAAAATTTGCCAAGGAATTAGACCTACCTCTTGGAGGAAATTTTCTGGTTTAAAGTCATTATATATTGACGGATTGTCCGGGTAACGGTATTGCATATGAATCATATGCACAATAAATGACACTTGGATACGGATATCCAAGACCACAACAAATGATTTACTGCACAAAAATGTTCAATAAATTATTTTGGAGAAACTCTCAAATTCTGGTGAGTGTTCTGGTGCAGAATAATAATAAACCAATTAATTTCGTGAGAGACAATTAGATTTAAGATAACATAAAAGGATAAGATAAGTAATCGTAATTCATTTATCAATAATTACTTTGACCAAATTTACTAGTTGAATATGGGCGTGAGTCAAAATATATTTGATAGGTCGCCGCCATGATAATACTTAAAAACAACAAGACGTATGCTATCATTATTGGCAACTCCTACCACCTCAATGAAATTGTCGTATCGAAAATTTTGCAAATTGTCTCACTCACTCTATTCAAAAATAAAATTCAACAACAGTATAAGAAAGACATATGAATTTAACCCTTTACTATCCATACGTTACATGTCACTTACATTGAAATAACCAAGGGCCGGTGAGAGAAATTGTTTCACAACATGCGGTCCTAACAATCCCCTATATCGGTCATTAACAGGGATGTCACTAATATAAGCTCTTGCAGTTAATGATCATGGCTTTGGCAATAGCCTAGAAACCGAAAAAACTAGACACAAATTGCCAGGAGACACAACATTGGAAAGGTCATGTATATCTGAAAATTCATTTTAGAATTATTTTTAATTTTGTCGCAACTAAATAAAACAATAACAAAGAATATAGAAAAAAGTAACCTGGAAGCCTTGGCATGTAACACGGAAAAACCTCTCACACATGCCCACGAGTTTAGTATGAATCAACACGTTCCTAGATAGCTCTACGTGATTCTATTAAAACCAATGAATATATGTTATTGATCCTTGAAAATTGATAAATTATATAATACTACTATGTAAAATTTTAGAAAGTATACCTATAAAGTGCTTAAGAATCAGTGAGAGGCAAAAAAAAGCACTATATCTATTGTAGTGCTCGAATTAAGTCCTCTAGTTCGCAAAAGATGACAAGAAGTTAATTTTCTACTCTTCATATTTATTTTTATATTTTAATTTTGATTAATAGTAAATATTTAAAAAGAGTACGTATGACTTCACCCAAACGTAATAAGTAACTCCAATATGATCTGACAAAGTCTCCAATGCATCAGAGAAAGTACTCATTAGTTGTTAAATCTAGAAGCATACTCATTAGTTGTTAAATTGAGAAGAATAATCATGGTTAGAAGATGCACTGCAAGTATATATTCAAACAGTACAAAGCAAATACCTAAGCATCAACTATCAAGCCTCCATTGGCACGACAAACTGCTCTTTGAATGTGTACCAAAGTGCCTATAATTCTATTCCTCAACTCTAGCTCCTCATCGTTGTTATACTTGGCATCAACATCCTAAACTGTGGTGGCATTTAAGATTTTGTATCTTCCATCATCTAGTCTTGGTAGCGGACCAATTTCAAGTTATGGTTCATCATTATAAATGAAAAAGGTGTCACGGCCTAAAGAAAAAAGAAACTATCATTTTCAAATGCCTAAGTGATTTTTATTATATTGAGGCTACACAAATAAAGCATGTACCTCTTTCATGAGGTTGAGGCTTCCGATGTGTAATAGTGAAGCAATTAGATTTGAAGTACAACATCTTGGCCAATGCAAGAGGGCTAGATGTGTAACCAAACAAATATGTGCCCTCATGGACAAAGATGACGTTTTCTTGAAAGAAAAAGAAAAAGGAAAAATTAAAAACTTAATCTTAATAAATTTACTGAAACAAAATAATCACATAACAAATAGTTCCAACTCCTAATTCTTTTATAGTTCATTCATAGGACAAATTAAGCACTTAATCTTAATAATTTTATGAAAGACTCCCGATATCGATGTGAAGAAATTCGTGTCATTGCATCGTCCCCCTCTCTTCTGTGATTAGGCCACAAGATAGATCGTTACTTTCTTACACGTAACATGGGCCTTCTATTTCTATTTTTGGTTTTGTGTGGACCTGATACTATGTTTAATTTCTATTTTTGGTTTTGAAGGTACGTTGATAAATTGGTTTAGATTGATTGTTGACATATAATATTGTGGGTTCATATTTGTAATATGTATCACTACAAGAAAATAGAAGATTTCCTACAAAAACCCAATGGAACACCGTATTTCCCAGGGAAATGCCGTTGGAGTCATTAGAATTCCTACAGACAATCATTGGGATGTTGGAATTCCTACGGACAGCCATTGGAATTCTTATAGAAGGATGTTATGGGAACGCCGTTGGAGCCGTTGGAATCCCTACAGACAATCGTTGGAGCTGTTGGAATTAGGTTGCGCTTTTATAATGAAAGATTTTGTTGACTTTCCCTTGAACATCCTTATACAAATGTTGTATCTTCTGAAATTGATTCATAATATATGCCACCCTGGATGAACGAACCACATATTCTGGCAACAAACCAAAGAACTTTATCCTAGAGGTAGCACTATTTCTTTGTCGCAAATTTTTATTGTTCTAATATGATTTGAGTATGTGACCTGACATCGATCACTACTGAAAATACCTTAGGATTTTCATATTCACATCCATGTGTAGAGGATCATGTACCAAGTACATGAATATAATATATATCCCTATGTCTATCTTTTCACGAGTATCTATATTTACATTTACTTATGTAAATGTATTTGTTTATGTCAAACTTTAAATAATGCATTATAAATATAATTTTGGCAAATCAAATTTTAAAACTCACTATTTACTCTACATTATGATTTTCAGGGATATGTCAACTGTAACACCCCACATTTGTATTATAATTGGAGAAAATATTGGTAAGTGATTTTTATTATGAATTGAAAGGTTGGGGACCTAATTAAAACTATTGAAGAGTTGATTGTACTAGATTTCTAATGGTAGGGGTCTAATTGGAAGAATTGAAATTTGTTGGACTTGATTTATATATATTTGGACTTAATTGAAAATGACTCCAAACGTTTGGGGCTAAATTGTAAGAATGTTGTAACTTCAGGGGGCACATTGAATATTCCTGAAATTCTTCTTAATCATCATCTTCTTCCTCCTCTTCTCAAAACACGTATACAGATATATAGATACATGTATACAATATATACATATTACACATTTCACCTTATATCTTCACCGTTTCTTCACCAAATCGAACGAGTAAACACACTATTTTAACTAGATCGACGAGAGGAACACAACAGTGGTGGTATTTTCGAGTTTTAGTGGCTGTATAAATGGCAACAGTGGCGGTGACGAGGAGAGGTGGCGGTGGTGACGAGTTTTGCCATTCCGGCGACTTTGTCGGCGAATCCTAGTTGGTCCAGAAAAAATGCCAAAACAGCATGAAACATTCGTCTAGAAAATGCAAATAATGGGAGAAGTCTATACGGTTCGTATCTTTTCTTCCAAGAGCTTCATGATAACACCAGCGATTATGTTCAAGGAACCGAAAGTCAAAAGTCTTTGGATAAAAGTGTTAGATATTTAATAAAGATTATTTTATCTTCTATTATTAGAAAGTTAGTGGAGTCATGGATAAATGCATGTGGTTAGTCAAAATCCATCTCCTAATTTTAGATTGTTAGTGGGAGTCATGGATGAATGGTTTAGTTAGTGGTATGAGTCATGGAGTACTCTAGTTAATGGCATAGATCATGTTTGCTATTTTTTATGATCACTATCTTCATTTGTAAGCTTGTATAAAGGCCAAGTGTTTTCTCAATTAATGCATCGAAAAAGCAAATCATTCTCTTTATCTCTTGAGAAATATAGATTTATATATTCTCTATTCTATTTTGTAATAGTGGTATCAGAGCCAGGTTAGATCATAGAGAGAAAAACAATATGAGAGAGATTACTGTGAGAGAAATAGTGTGAGGGAGCGTACCACAAAAAAAAAAGGCCATGTCTTCAGAAAGCAACTTTGTACAAGCTGCGATTCCTTGCTTTGATGGTCACTATGACCATTGGAGCATGCTAATGGAGAATTTTCTACAGTCAAAAGAGTATTAGCCAATTGTTGAAGACGGCATCGGTGCACCGGCGGAAGGCGAACCTTTGACAAAAGATGCTCAGAAAGTGGAGTTCGAAGCTAGAAAGCTGAAAGATATGAAGGCGAAGAATTATCTCTTTCAAGCTATTGAGCGTCCCATCTTGGAAACTATTCTTTGCAAAGATACTTCCAAGGCCATATGGGATTCTATAAAGAAGGAGTATCAAGGTTCTGCTAGAGTGAAGCGAGCACAGCTTCAAGCCTTGAGAAGGGACTTCAAAACTTTACAAATGAAGGAAGGAGAATCTGTCACTAGCTATTGTGCTAGAACCATAGAGATCAACAACAAGATGCTCTTCCACGGCGAGAAGATGGAGGACGTGACCATTGTGGAGAAGATTTTGCGCTCCTTGACGGAAAAGTTTGATTACGTCGTTTGCTCTATTGAGGAGTCAAAAGACATAGATGCACTCTCTCTTGATGAATTGCAAAGCTCCCTGTAGTGCATGAGCAGAAGATGAATCGTAGTTCAATTTCCGAGGAGCAAGCTTTGAAGGCCTCTACTAATACTTATTTCTCAAATTTTAGAGGAAATGGTTGAGGTAGAGGTACAGGAAGAGGAAGAGGAGATTGAGGAAATAGAGATGGAGGCAACAAAGATGGCAATAGAATTTTAGAATAAATGATGACCAAGGCAAAAGCAGAAGAAAGGACTTTGACTAATCCAAGGTAGAATGCCATCGTTGTCATAAATTTGGTCATTATCGTTATGAATGTTATACTAGACTGCCTAATGAAAAGGAAGAGAAGTCAAACTTTGTCGAGAACAAGGAAGGAGAAACCTTGTTGATGGTGGTTCACGCTGAAACGGAGCATGATCAAGATGTTTGGTGGATACAGGCTGCAGTAATCACATGAGTGGAAGTAAGTCTTCTTTCTCTCAATTAAATGAAGGCTTTCGTTCTACTGTTAGTTTTGGCGATTTGTCTACTGTGGATTTGATGGGAAAAGGAAACATTAGTATTAGAGCGAAGAATGGTTTGGTGGAAACCATATCTAATGTGTTCTATGTTCCCGCTTTAAAAAGTAATTTGTTGAGTGCTGGTCAATTGTTAGAAAAGGGCTATATCATCACTCTTAAAAACGATATTTGTGAAATTTCTGACCCTTCAAGAGGAGTTGTTGCTGCTGTGAAAAATGAGTCGAAAAGGTTGTTTCCTTTGAAGATTGAAAATGTTCATTCTTACTTGATGGCGGAGGTGAAAGATCTCTCATGGTTATGGCATTTTCGTTATGGCCACTTGAACTTTGGCGGTTTGAAGATCCTTCAAAAGAAGAATATAGTGATGGGTCTTCCTAAAATCGTTGTTCCCTCCAAAGTTTGTGAAGAATGTGTTGTTAGCAAACAACACCATTCTCAGTTCCCAAAAGGCAAGTCATGGCGAGCAAAGGAGGTATTGGAGTTGGTCCATTCTGATATTTGTGGGCCAATAAATCCAATTTCTAATGGAGGCAAGAGATATTTTATTACATTTATCGACGATTATTCCCGAAAGACTTGGGTTTATTTTTTGCAGGAAAAATCAGAGGCTTTTAATGTATTTAAAAACTTTAAAGCTCGTGTGGAGATTGAGACCGGAATGACTATTAAAAGTTTCCAAACTGATCGTGGAGGCGAATATTGCTCTAAGTCATTTGAAGAATTTTGTGACACTCATGGCATTCGGAAAGAGCTTACAACAGCATATACACCTTAACAAACTAGTGTATCAGAGAGAAAGAATAGAACCATTCTCAACATGGTTCGTAGTTTACTGGCCCGAGGAAAAATTCCAAAGGCATTTTAGCCAAAAGCAGTGAATTGGAGCATCCACATCTTGAATAGAAGTCCCACTTTTTCTCTTCGAGATGTGACACCTGAAGAAGCCTGGAGCGGAAGGAGACCAGCTGTAGACTACTTCAGAATTTTTGGGTGCATTGCTTATGCACACGTCTCAGATGCAAAAAGAAACAAACTTGATGACAAAGGTGAAAAATGTGTCTTTCTTGGTATTAGAGAGACATCCAAGGCATATAAGTTATTCAATCCGCTGACAAAGAAGATTGTGACCAGTAGAGACGTTGTCTTTGATGAAGAGAGCACTTGGGATTGGAATGAACGGTTGCCTTCTCAAGTGTTGTGTGATAATGAAGGTGAAGCTGGAGCTCGAGCGCCCGAAAAAGCTACTCTACCAGCCACTGAAATTTTACCAACACAAGGAGAGGATGCTACTGCAACCGTTGAAGCACTTCACCGTGTTCGACGGAGGCCTACATGGATGCATGATTATGAGGTAACTGGGATTAGTGCAAATAACGATGCAATTTCCTATTTTGCATTGTTTGCAGATTGTGACCCAACAAGTTTTGAAAGTGCCATCAAAGAAGCAAAGTGGAATAAGGCAATGGATGCTGAAATTGAAGCAATTGAAAAGAATGATACTTGGGAGCTGATCGATCTTTCTGAGGGGCACAAAACTATTGGGGTCAAGTGGGTCTACAAGATGAAGCTGAAGGAAAATGGTGAAATTGACAAGTATAAGGCACGGTTAGTAGCTAAGGGGTACAAGCAAGAGTATGGTATGGATTACACTGAAGTTTTTGCTCCAGTTGCAAGGCATGACACCATCAGATTGGTGATTGCATTGGCGGCACAGAATTCTTGGCCTATTTTTTAGTTAGATGTCAAATCAGCATTCTTACATGGCTACTTGGAGGAAGAGGTATTTATCGAGCAACCCCGTGGTTATATAAAGGTTGGAAATGAGCATAAAGTCTATAAATTGAAAAAGGCTCTTTATGGACTCAAACAAGCTCCAAGAGCTAGGTATAGTTGCATTGAGACTTATTTTTTGAAAGTGGGCTTTTACAAGTGTCCATATGAGCACACACTTTTTATTAAGATTGGAGTTGATGGAAGAATGCTTATTGTGTGCTTATATGTAGATGATCTTATTTTTACTGGGAATGATTGTGCCATGTTTGATGACTTTAAAAAGTCTATGATGGATGAATTTGAGATGTCTGATCTTGGAAAAATGCACTATTTTCTTGGCTTAGAGGTGATGCAATCTGATGATGGGATTTTTGTTTCCCAAAAGAAGTACGTTCGAGAAATTTTGGACAGGTTCAAAATGAAGAATTGCAATCCTTCCAACACTCCAACTGAGTTTGGCTTGAAGCTAAACAAAGAAGGGGGAGGAAATAAGGTGGACAACACATTTTACAAGTAAATTGTAAGCAGTTTGATGTATCTAACTACTACAAGACCAGACATTATGTATTGTGTGAGTCTTATTAGCAGGTATATAGAGAACCCAACTGAGATGCACATGCTAGCTGCAAAGAGAATCCTTCGTTACTTGCAAGGAACCAAGGATTTTGGAATCTTTTACAAGATAGGAGAAAAGTCAAATTTAATTAGCTTTACTGATAGTGATTATGCAGGAGACCAAGATAATAGAAGGAGCACTTCGGGTTATGTCTTCATGCTTGGGATAGGAGCTATTTCATGGTCTTCCAAAAAGTAGTCCATTGTCACATTGTCAAGCACTGAAGCTGAATTTGTTGTTGCTACAACTTGTGCTTGTCAAGCTATTTAGCTTAGGCGAATCCTTGAAGACTTACAGTTGAAGCAAGGAAGAGCCTCTACAATATTTTGTGACAACAATTCCGCCATCAAGCTGTCAAAGAATCCAGTGCTACATGGAAGAAGTAAGCATATTGATGTGAAATATTATTTTCTGCAAGACCTTAGCAATGAAGGAACAATTGCGCTAGAATATTGCAGAAGTGAAGATCAGCTAGCGGACATTGTTACTAAACCTCTCAAGTTTTCTTCCTTCCAAAATCTGAGGAGGTTGATGGGTATTGGAACCTTAGAAGAGTTCAAGCAACTGGCTTTAAACTGAAGCTTGAGTGCTTTTAGTTTAAGGGAGGGATTGTTAGATATTTAATAAAACTTATTTTATCTTCTATTATTAGAAAGTTAGTGGAGTCATGGATAAATGCATGTGGTTAGTGGAAATCCATCTCCTAATTTTAGATTGTTAGTGGGAGTCATGAATGAATGGTTTAGTTAGTGGTATGAGTCATGGAGTACTCTAGTTAGTGGCATAGATCATGTTTCCTATTTTTTATGATCACTATCTTCATTTGTAAGCCTATATAAAGGCCAAGTGTTTTCTCAATTAATGCATCGAAAAAGCAATTCATTCTCTCTATCTCTTGAGAAATGTAGATTTATATATTCTCTATTCTATTTTGTAATAAAAAGTTCTGCACAAGAAACAAGCAGACGATTTGGATCATGACAAATCTTCACAAAAGACAAGAGCTTCTGTAAGGAAATATAAGAAACCAAAAAGAAACAGAGAAATGTCCTGTATGACCTCATGAAGCATAATGTTCCCTGGGAATGTATGCGCAACCTTGTTGTCATGAAACATTTTCAATATTTTTCCAACTCCGATGGCCACTTTCAGCCGATCGTCCCAATAAAAGGTATCTAATATGTAGGAAAACAAGTGTTGAATTAATCATGCGAAACAAACGGGTAACAACATCACATTTTACCATTTAATGACTAATAAGAGCCGAGCTCATATTTATATACCATCTTCTAAAACTTCATCCAAGATATACATTGGCCTTCTCCCTTCATATATGACTGTCAGTTTCTTGTCCCAATGGTATCCAATTAGTTTCACTACATTTGGATGTGCTTCTATTTGTGGTATTCTCAAGAAATTGAGTTCATCCTGAGAGATAATCAAGAATCAATAAAGCATGCATCAGCTTCGGCTGTAGAATGGCATTCACCACCAAATGACGTTTAAGTTCAAAAAAGGTAACATAATAGAGGCCACACATGGATTCTAGTTGTATAAGTCCTCATAATCGGTACTGCAGGAAAGTAGAAATCGCATGTTTTCACAATCACATCTTGATCAACCGAGTCCCTCTTCATTGTTCCTTGAAACAGTCTTCCACATCCAACCTCGCGAATTTATTGCTTTCACTGAAGGAATTGGTAATCTGCTGCAACTCGGAGTAGCTGTAGTGTTTCGCACTACCCAAATCTATCACTTTGATGATTAGACTACAACAATTTGTTCAAATAAATCTGATCAGATTATAAACAAGCCTGTTGTTCCAGTGAGCTTAACATGCATAAGAAGGACAACACCACCAGAAAGCTCAACATTTGAGCTTCTAATTTCGTCCAATTTTGGCGTAGATCAGTGATTCAATAAGCAGGAAAAATTCCACTCACAAAAATACCAGGCCAATAATTCAATAGCAATTAGGGTATCAAAATTTTAATTTCCCCTCTCTAAGAACATGCAAGCAGTAGATCTAAATGATTCTTTTCAAGATCACATGTACAGATGAGAGAGAGAGGAGACCCCCTATCGAACCAGTGTGCGTACTGTTGCAAAATCCGATCGGTATGTTGTGGGCGCAGTATTGAATCCTTCTGATATGCATAATCGTGAAAATCAAGCGACTTCAACTTCTCTAGAAATTTCTCTTCTTCCTCCTTGGTACTCAATGATGACGTAGACGCCACCGAAGATGGAGAGATGAGTTAGATTTTTGTTTGAAAGGGTAAAAATGAGTGTTTTCCCATTCGAGGGCTCATTTGGATTGTCTTCAACTACTAGGTCTCTCTCCTTACATATTGCTTGGAATTTCAGGGTGATCAATTTGTTGTTCGTCTATAATTCAAAAACGTAATCACCAGATGGTAAATTGTATTTCATCCTTGTGATTCACTTATTGCTAGTTATCTCCACTCTCCCACACCAAAAAATTGGAACCAAAATATAAAAGTAAGACACCAGGCTTGGGCTTCATGTCCAGTGACTGCAGAAATTGATAGTTACAGAGCTACATTGAGAAAGCTACTTTTAACAGGGGTCATTTTCGCCACAACCTATGATTCGGACTAAGCCACTGTTTGTCATGACGGATTAACGATAAATTAATTTTATTTGTTTTAATACAATGTGAAAAATTCAAGAAGAAATATTCAATGCGTACCTTATATCCATCTGCGTTCCGATTTGTATTGTATGATTAAAATTAGAAAAGACTTTTTTTATATGCTATTTACAAGAAGTAAAGAAGCCTTGGCTAAAAATCAAAGAAGGAATTTTAAGTGACACTGCACAACATAAAAAAAATGTATGCCAAAACATCAATCGCATAGCATCAAATACTTCGTAAGAGGTTTTCTTAAAAAGAACAAACACGATTAAATAATTCAGAAAGGGTCTAATCTTCAAACTATCTTTCCCTGAGGTCAGTCACCATCATACTTTCTGTTTCTTTATAGCTGGTGGATATGCAATGTCTGTCAACATCTTTACAACCTCCTCCAGAGATGGCTGCAAATCTGATTCACCTTTCATACAAACATGTCCGCACTTGATAATAGTTGATGCATTCCCTTTGTGGTGAAAGGAAAACGATCCATGCACGAGTGCAGAGTAATCAGGGGAATCAGATGATCCAAAGTCCTTATACCAAGCGACCAGCGTTTCGCTTTTTTTTTTGTTTGGTTATGAGCTCCACAAGTAGCAAGCCATAAGCATGAACATCATCATTGAAAGACCATTTCGGAACTGCAACAGCTATAACAAGCATTGCGGGTGAGAAACATTAAGCACAAGTATGATGAAGCAATACATATTCAACTCTTTGTTCCAATTGTCTGGTGTGGGAGAGTGGAGATAACTAGTAATAAGAGAATCACAAGGATGAAATGCAATTTACCATCTGGTAATTACGGTTTTGGTTACTTATTTGCCACTAAAACATATTAAGTCCCTCATGTTTGCGCTACAGCCCCGGAAGCTTTTGAGCTATTGTATGCTCTTAAGACCCTCTTATTTTTGTCAGGTTGGGGGAAAGCGGGGCACATCTGTTGCATTTTTGCGCCGTGGCTCTCACGGTTATAGTCAACTATCACCATCAAATTTGTCATTTTACGGGGAAATAGAAAGCAAGCCTTTTTTAAGCAGAAAGGCGAATGGAGCAGGAACAAGCTATTTTTTAGTACTGAAACTAAACCAACTTTTGAAATTATAGACAAGAAAAAATTGACCCCAGTAAAATTCCAAGCGATATTTAAGAAGACAGACCTAGCAGTAAATTACTACTAAGTGCTAGCAAGCAAAAAACAACATGAAAGCATCCATCTACATCGTCCCGAAAACATGCAAGAAACAGGGGAAGTCAATACCTTCAACGCCAGAAATTAACACTAAAGCGCCAAAAGTCAAAAATCTTGGGACATAAGTTCTGCATTGGAAACAAGAAGATGATTAGGATCATGGCAAAACTTCACAAAATACAAGAACATTTGTAAAGAAATACACAAAAAAAAAAAAAGAAAGAAAGAAAGAAATGTCCTGTATGACCTCATCAAGCATAATGCATTCTGATATTATATCCCCAAGCACAATGTTGTTGTCATGAAACGTCATCAAAATTTTTCCAACTCCAATCGCCACGTTTAGTCGGTCGTCCCAATCTAATTTATCTAATACACTGGAAAACAAGTGCTGAATCAATCATACAAAGCAAAACAGGTAACACTACTACATTTCACCATTCATTACTAATAAGGCCTGTGCTCATATATATACATAAACACACACACACACACACACACACACACATATATATATATGTATATACCATCTTCTAGAATTTCATCCAAGATGTACTTTGGTCTCCTCCCCTCGTAAATGACTGCCAAATTCCAGTCGCAATGGAATCCAATCAGTTTCACTACATTTGGATGTGCTTTTATTTGTGGGATTCTCAAGAACTCGAGTTCATCCTGAAACAATAACCAATAAATTAAGCATTAGCTGAAGAGTGGCATTCAGTGCCAAAAGCTGAAGTTCAAAAAAAGGCAAGATGGAGGCCACACATTGATTTTAGCTGGATAACTCTCCATATTCCCCGAAGGAGGAAAGAAGAAATTCCATGTTTTCACAATCACATGTTGATCAGCCGAGTCCCGTTCCCGTTCCCGTTCCCGCTTGATTGTCCCTTCAAATAGTTTTGAAGCAAAAGTACGGCGTATTTGATTGCTCTCACTGAAGGAATCGGTGATCTGCTGCAACTCGAAGTAGGTGTAGTGTTTCACACCATCCAAATCGATGCCTTTGATGCGTGGACTAAAATAATTTTGTACAAGCGAACCAGCAGAGAAAAATAAGCAAGAAATTTAACTCAAAAAAAAAAAAAAAAGAAAATACCCGCTCAGCCCAGTTTCATTGGCAATTAGGGTATCTAAGAACATGTAAATGATGCTTTGCTTTCCAACTAGTTATATCAATCACCGTATATATTAAATCCAAAAAGAAACTTATGTTATACCTAGAAAAAAATTTAAAAAATGGGCATGCACAAATAAGAGGGGGGAGAGAGAGAGAGAGAGAGAGACAGACCCTTCTTTTCCTCCGTTTATCTTGAACCATCTTTGGAAAATTATCGACGCGGCTTCGAATGCTGGGAGCCTCACTAAATCCTTCCGATATGCATATGCCTTGTTGAGAAATGAAGAGTTTAATCTTGATTCTTGAGAAGTCAAAGAGCCATTCATAGTAGTGGCAAAGTGGTGGCAAAAACGGTCGGGAGTTACGAACATTATTTCAATAATTATGTTTTGTAACCTATGTAATTAGTATTCTAATTAGAGTGTCACTTATTAGGAGACTAGTATAAATAAGTGATCATGTTTATGCATTTGGTGTGGAGTGTGTGTAGTGAGTGAATGTGATGAGTGGTTAAAAGAGTTAGGAGAGTAAAAGAGTTGTAAGAGTGTTTGTAAGTAAAGTGTCGAAGTGAAATAGAAGTGTTGATTGAGTAGAGAAAATAATTAGAGTGTGTTCTCCTCTCCACTTTCCTTCTCCTAAATTGAATACTTTTTCTACACCACCCCACCACGTTTCCGCAACAAAGTGGTATCAGAGCCACGTTGAAATCCAAGTTAAAAACCACGTTGAGAGCTACGTTGTGATGGCAACCACCGGAGTTTTCCCATTCCCAAAGCTCACAAAAGAAAATTATGAAAGATGGAGTATCCAAATGAAAGCATTCCTTGGAGGCCAAGGTGTTTGGGATGCCGTCGAAGAGGAATACGAAGAGCCTGCGGATTTAGCAACTGCAAGCAGAGACGAAAAGAAAAATGCAAAGGAGGCCAAGGTAAGAGATCAAAAAGCTCTCTCGTTCATCCAACTTGCGATGGATGACAATATTTTTGAGAAAATTGCACAAGCCACTACTGCAAAGAAAGCTTGGGACACTTTAGCTACTACCTTCAAAGGTATTGTCAAAGTGAAGAAAGTAAGGTTACAAGCCTTACGAGGTGAATTTGAATCATTGCAAATGAAGGAAAATGAGGCAGTTTTTGACTATATCTCAAGAGTACTTTCGGTTGTAAATCAACTAGAAAGCAATGGCGAAAAGAAAGAAGATGCCCGAGTTGTTGAGAAGATACTTCGATCTCTCAATTCGAAGTTCGATTATATCGTTGTTGCCATAGAGGAGTCTAATGATGTAGACGAAATGAAAGTTGATGAGTTAGTAGGCAAATTACAAGTCTACGAAGAGAAGATGAAAAAGAGAGCCAAAGAGCCAATTGAACAAGCTCTCCAAGCCAAAATGAACCTCCTCGAAAAGAAAGATGACGTTGACAGAAGCAATCGACGAAGTGGCTGCTCATCTTATCGCGGTCATGGACGAGGTCGTGGCAAAGGACGAGGTCCCTACATTGCAAATCAAAATGAAGAGAAACAAGGTGAATCCACTCCGACACGAGGTGGATTTCGAGGTAGAGGATTTCAAACGAAGTGGCAAAATCGAAGAGACATTGAATGCTATAATTGTCATCGACGAGGACACTATTCCTATGAGTGTCGAAGTGAATCCAGTGAGGAGAAGAAGACACACCTTGCTGAAGAAAAGAAAGTTGATGGTGATACCGCTCTCTTGTTGGCACACAACCAACAAGGTGAAGGCGAAAAGAGCACTTGGTACCTTGACACAGGTGCTAGCAATCACATGTGTGGTCACAAACACATGTTCGTCGAAATGGATAATTCAGTGACAGGAACCATATCATTTGGAGATTCGTCAAAGATTTCTATTAAGGGACGAGGTAAAATTTTAATTCGATTGAAGAATGGAGATCATCAGTTCATTTCGAATGTGTACTATGTCCCTGGGATGAAAGCAAACATCTTGAGTGTAGGCCAACTTTTGGAAGAAGGCTACGATATACACATGAAAGATATGACCCTGTACTTGCGAAATGACAAAGGAGTGTTGTTGGCTCGTGTGCCTATGACAAGCAATAGGATGTTCTTATTGAACATCAAGAACGAAGTGGCGAAATGCTTGAAGGCATGTTTGGAAGATACATTGTGGTTATGGCACTTAAGGTTGGGACATCTCAATTTTGGAGGCCTTAAGTTGATGTCGAAGAAGAGGATGGTGAAAGGACTTCCTTCCATTGACCACCCTGATCAGTTGTGCGAGGGTTGTCTTGTTGGAAAGCAACACCGTTACAGTTTTCCGAAGGAGTCGCAAACAAGAGCAAGAAAACCATTGGAGTTAGTTCACACCGACATATGTGGACCTATCACTCCGACTTCACTTGGTAATAACAAATATTTCATTTTGTTCATTGATGATTATAGTAGGAAGGCATGGGTGTACTTCCTCCATGATAAATCAGAAGCATTCTCAGCCTTTAGAAGATTCAAGGTGTTGGTCGAAAAGCAAAGCGGCTACCAAATAAAGTCACTTCGATCCGATCGAGGTGGAGAGTTCACCTCGCGGGAGTTCAAGGCATATTGTGACGAAGAGGGTATTCGACGCCCCATGACGAATCCATACTCTCCGCAGCAAAATGGAGTGGCAGAGAGAAAGAACCGGTCCATTTTGAACATGGCCCGATGCATGTTGAAGAGCAAGAACTTGCCTAAAGAGTTGTGGGCAGAAGCTGTAGAGTGTGCTGTATACCTGTCGAATAGGAGTTCGACGAGGAGTTTGTGGAATCAAACACCACAAGAGGCATGGAGCGGATACAAGCCGAATATATCCCATTTGAAGGTTTTTGGAAGCATTGCCCATATGCATGTTCCAGATTAACAAAGGAGTAAGCTGGATGACAAGAGTAAGAGGTATATCTTTATTGGGTATGATCAAAACTCTAAAGGTTACAAGTTGTATGATCCAACTAATAATAAAGTCAAAGTGAGTCGTGATGTTCACTTCGACGAGAAGAGCTCGTGGGATTGGAGCTCACAACAGAAAGAAGAATACAACTTTTATCCATTCGAAGTGGAACCGAGTCAGAATGAAAAAGACGAAGAGGAGGAACCAGTCACTCCGACTGGCCAATCAACATCAAATTCCACTTCGACTGAGGCAGAATCCAGCAGTCAACCTAGAAGGAAGAGATCGCTTGCTGAAATATATGCTGAATTGAACCAAAACAACACATTATTTTGTCTCTTTGCAGAGACGGAACCAATTGATTTTGGAGAAGCAGCAGAAAGCCCCAAATGGAGGATGGCCATGAATGAGGAGATTGATTCCATTAAACGAAATGATACTTGGGAGCTTACCTCGCTACCAGCAGGATATAAGCCCATCGGAGTGAAATGGGTTTACAAAATCAAAAGAAACTCAAAATGAGAAGTGGAGCGCTACAAGGCAAGGCTCGTAGTAAAAGGCTACAAGCAAAGAGCCGAAATTGACTATGGCGAAGTCTTTGCCCCAGTTGCAAGGTTAGAAACCATAAGACTTCTCATCTCGTTAGCAGCTCAAAACATGTGGAAGATTTATCAAATGGATGTAAAGTCTGCTTTCCTGAATGGTTACCTTGACGAAGAGGTTTACATCGAACAACCGGAGGGTTACATTATTCGAGGTCAAGAAGACAAGGTGTTGAAGTTGAAGAAAGCCTTATACGGGCTAAAGCAAGCACCGAGGGCATGGAACACTCGGATAGACAAATATTTTCAAGAGAAAGGATTCAAGAAATGCCCCCATGAACATGCTCTCTATGTCAAGATGGAAAATGGTAACATCTTAATAGTTTGTTTGTATGTTGATGACCTCATATTTACAGGTAACGATGTGAAAATGATGGATGAGTTCAAGAAGGATATGTCCAAGGAGTTCGAGATGACAGACCTTGGAGTGATGTCATACTACCTTGGAATCGAAGTGAAACAAGGCGATGCTGGAATTTTTATTTCGCAAGAAGGTTATGCCAAAGAAGTGCTAAAGAAATTCAAGATGGAGGATTGCAAGTCAATCAACACCCCAATCGAAGTGGGAGAGAAGTTATCAAGTCACCTCGGTGGAGATCGAGTTGATCCCACCTTGTTCAAAAGCTTAGTTGGAAGTTTGAGGTACTTGACGTGCACGAGACCAGATATCCTTTATGCTGTCGGAATGATTAGTCGGTACATGGAGAACCCGACAACCTATCATCTCAATGTGGCGAAAAGAATACTTCGCTATGTCAAAGGTACAATGAATTATGGTCTATTCTATCCTGCCACTAATAATATAAAATTGGTTGGCTACAGCGATAGTGATTGGGCAGGAGATGTTGATGATCGTAAAAGCACCACTGGATTTGTGTTTTTCTATGGAAAAACTGCTTTTACTTGGAGTTCAAAGAAGCAGCCAATAGTGACTTTGTCAACATGTGAAGCTGAGTATGTGGCTGCAACATCAACAGTGTGCCATGCAATATGGCTACGGAGTTTGCTTAACGAGCTCAATGTCAAACAAAGTGATTCGACAGAGATTTATGCCGATAACAAGTCAGCAATTGCTTTAGCAAAGAACCCGGTGTATCATGATCGGAGTAAACATATTGACACCCGTTTCCATTTCATCCGGGAGAGTATTGCTAAGAAAGATGTGCAAGTGAAGTATGTCAGAACCGAAGATCAAGTTGCTGATATCTTTACGAAGCCGCTCAAACGAGAGGTGTTCGAGAAGTTGAGGAGTTGTCTCGGAATGAGAGAATCAAGCTTAGGGGGGCGTGTTGAGAAATGAAGAGTTTAATCTTGATTCTTGAGAAGTCAAAGAGCCATTCATAGTAGTGGCAAAGTGGTGGCAAAAACGGTCGGGAGTTACGAACATTATTTCAATAATCATGTTTTGTAACCTATGTAATTAGTATTCTAATTAGAGTGTCACTTATTAGGAGACTAGTATAAATAAGTGATCATGTTTATGCATTTGGTGTGGAGTGTGTGTAGTGAGTGAATGTGATTGAGTGGTTAAAAGAGTTAGGAGAGTAAAAGAGTTGTAAGAGTGTTTGTAAGTAAAGTGTCGAAGTGAAATAGAAGTGTTGATTGAGTAGAGAAAATAATTAGAGTGTGTTCTCCTCTCCACTTCCCTTCTCCTAAATTGAATACTTTTTCTACACCACCCCACCACGTTTCCGCAACATGCCTGAAAATTTAGCGACTTCAACTCCTCCAGAAACTTCTTTTCCTCCTCCTTTTGGTTAGTCTGAATGGTGCTCAATGATGACATGACGCCGCTGGAGATGTTCAAGATCTATTACTATACATATTTACATACTGAGAATTTTTGGTTGTGTATGTATACGTGATTTCAGGACGAGATTAGAAAATGAGTGATTTTTTTTGGGGGAAAAAAATGTTATATATGGGATAAAATAGGAATTTTATCAACACTTTGGCATTTCACAAGGGGTTCAGTGCAATTAACTCACTATTTAATTTAATCAAAAATATTTTTTGTATTACTATTCCTATTGTCCCATATGTTGTTATGGGCAAAAATATAGAAGCAAAATACATTTTCTCCCCACTGAACTATCATTTCATGTCATGCACTATCCCAAATAAAATTATGAACATTTACTTACTCAAACTATTTTATATAAAGGGTAGAAACCCCCTTTTGCATTCAATGAATTGTCCTTATTATCCTTCCTCAATGTTATTGTACATTTTTTTTTTTTTTCTTGAGACCAATTTTTCTAACTGTATTTCTTCCTTTTCTTCTTCTTTTTGGTGAAAATGTTAGTACTAATTTGTGTTTATCTATTTTAGCAATATTTATTTAGTAAACACACAATACCATTTACTAATCATCATTGTCTGTCAATATTTTTGATTTGTCATTTTTTCCTTCTCCTTTTTTTCTTTTAAATTTTTTCTCTCATCTCGTCTCTTACCCGGTCCTTTTGAGCTCTCTCTCTTTCTCTCTCTCTCCTTCTTTCTCCTCTCTCTCTCTCTCTCTCTCAATCCTCTTTCATCCTGCACTATTTTTCAATATAATTTTCTTTTACTTTTTTCGTAATTGTTTTCTTAATTTTTTATTTTGAATTATTTTATTTTTACTTAACACTAGTTTTGTAAATCTATTAAAATAGTTAAAAACAGTTTTGATATTATAAATACTATCAAAATTTAACGATTGATTAGATATGTTTTTCCTATTGTCCTTTTTAGGTTATAAAGATTCATACATACAAGAATTAAGAAACTGTCCTTAATTTTCCTAGCTATATAATATTTTTCTCACCATTGTTTCTATATAACTATTTATTACTAGTTATTGTTCCGTCCATTGCACCGAAAACAACTCTATTTAATTAAAATAAAAGAATACAATTATTCAATTATGAAAAAGGAGGATCAATCCTAATTATAAAAAAATAAAAAGGATATGAATAGAGAATGAGAAAATAAGTAAACTAAAAGCATAGAGGAGAGAAAAGAGAGAATATAAATGAGAGTGGAGAAAGAGACCAAAAGAGACTTAAGAGATTGAGGTGGTTATTAGGCCCCCTAAATATTTTATTAATAGTATAGATAATCTTGCGGGTATAGAACACTCTATGGATATGTGAAAAAATGTGAAAATTTAATCACATATTTAATAAACTTATAATTTTATATATTATGAAAAACAAAAAAAGGTTATTGAAAATTAAATTAAATTAAATTAAATTTTATTATTGGAAAAGAATAAATAAAAAGATAAAGCAAAAGTGAATATCGAAGATAAAGCTATAAGAGAACGTGAGAGAGAAAAAAGAAAGAGAAATAATATATAATGAAGAAAAGAGGGGAGAGAAAACAGGAGACGATAAAAATTACCAGACCAAAGACATCGAATGTAGTTATTAGTTTTTTTTTTTTGGTTTCCCAGGGTATCCCTCTGGCCGACAGCCAGAGGACTAATCCCCCGTCCTTACTGTCAGCGCACTAAGCGGTAGGGGACTGGCCAAATGGTTTGCTCCATTCACATGGGTAGGGATCGAACCCCTGACCTCATGCTTAAGAGACGAGGTGCTGAACCACCACGCCAACCATGTTGGTTAAATGTAGTTATTAGTTGGATTTGAGGTTTTATATACAATATAGATAATCAATAAGTTTTAGATGTGACAATTTACTAATGAAGTTTTCCAATCACATATTATACATTATTCTTACTATCAAATCACGTTATTAAAGATCAAATTAATGTTAGACATTATTCTTAATGTCAAATTACTAATGAAGTTCTGCAATCACGTCATTGAAAATCAAATCAAGCCCAAGATAATCAAACCAACAAATTCACTTTGGAAATATTTGAATTTTCAAGTTACCAATTTGTAAAGGAAAAATTAGAGGGTTAAAACAAGATCATAACCTGCATTCTTTTATTTAATTTTTGAAATTCAATTTGTATATTTTTTTCTATTTTTTAATTCAATAGACATGAAAGTTTGTGTTTCATGTACATTATATAGTGATTAAAATGATGGAATATATGAATGAAAATTAAGAATGAATACTATAAAATGATAAAATCGTTATAGATTTGAATGAAAACAACAATAAAATGGTGAGCTATAACATTTATTTTATTAACGTGGTTATTATAAACATCCAACAGATCCCTCAAATCCAATAGAAAAGAAGAAAAATAAAATCTTAAGAAAAAGATTAAACAAATAAAATAAAAAACTTAATGAATAAAGTAATAATAAAAAAATAAAAGAAAAGAAAAAGACAAGAATATAAAGCTCATTACAAAGTATATCTATAAAAACATGATTATCTAACTGAAATAATAAATTAGGAAGTGGATGAAACCTATAATAATAATAAGAATAAATAAATAAATGCTATTTGAATAATGAACATTAACTTAAAAATATAACAAATGAATTGAAGACAAAAACTTAGAGCTGAAATTTATCAAGCTAGAAAAGGAAAAGAAAATTTAGATACAGGAATATAACGAACCCCATCAATTATAAAGATCACTTCAAAGTATATTTATAAAAACATGATCGTTTAACTGAAATACTAAATGAGAAAGTGGATGGACCCCAAAAAGTAATACTACAGAACAAAGAAAAAAAAACACAAAAATGTAAATATTATTAAATAATATATCTATCACAATATGCCCATAAAAATTAAGCACTCATAAATGTGTGTGTGTGTGTGTGTATGTGTGTGTGTATATAGAGACCAACACATAACCAATCAATTTGTAAACCCATTGGAATTTGCAAAAAGAATCTCAATTATGGTGATTTGGTGATCTTGGTGCGGACGTTTAAGGGGAAAAAACCGTGGACTATGGTGCGGGAAGTGTACATTTTAAAATAAGTTACATAAGTCAGTGAAAAAACTAATTATTCTAAACAGGTATGTAAAAAGTTGGCTGAAGAAGTTATGAAATAGTAGTATTTATATCCAAAGTTATAATAATTAAATGGGATAATTACATCTAGCACCCCTCTAAAGTATCGAAACTACAACTGGTCTCCCAAAAATTTTCAATATTGCAAAGAGTTATCTCGCTGAAATTTATAATTACAAATACCCCCTAATTGCCGGTTATTCGGTCAACTTTTTCTACACTTTCGATTTTACCCTTTATTTCTTAACGCTAAATGAGTATAATTACATTTAATACCCCTCTAAAGTATCAAAACTACAATTGGTCCCCCCAAAATTTTCAATATTACAGAGAGTTACCTTGATAATATTCATATGTGTGTGTGTGTGTGTGTGATGTTTGTGTATGTGTATATATATTATGTATGTGTATATATACATATTTATTTATATATTTATATTGCTTTTACAAGTAAAAATAAATTAACATGGAAGAAAAATGTATAAAAATTAGGGCAAGGGTAGATTTGGATTTTCAAAAAAATTTTTAGTGACATCATCATATTATGATCGGGAATCGACTGAGTGGGGGGGGGGGGCATTTGTAATTATGAATTTTATCGAGGTAACTTTCTGTAATATTGAAAATTTTTGGGGGACCAGTTGTAGTTTTGATACTTTAGAGGGGTAGTATATGTAATTATCTCCATGGAAGAAAAATGTATAAAAATTAGGGCAATGGTAGATTTAGGTTCACTACAGAAACAAAGTCGGATTCTGGCGGAATTATTTTGGCGGAATATTCCGCTGGAGTCAAACCGGGGGAATTCCGGTGGAATTTCCCCCTATTTGTTTTTTGAATTTTTTTAATTAAAAACAGGGGAAAATCCGGGAGAAGATTTCCCCTGTTTTTTTTTTAAATTTTTTTAATTAAAAATCGGGAAAAAAATTTCCCCCGATTTTATTTATAAAATTTTTAATTAAAACTTAATATTACTATACATTTAGGTAAAACAATAAACAAGCTTGGAAGTAGTTCAATGGCAAGGTATTAGATTTGTATCAAAGAGGTTCCAAGTTCGAGTCAATGCGAGGAATATTCCGGCGGAAAATTTCCCCCGGAAAATATCGGGGGATTTCTAGTTGAATATTCCGTCGGAGCAATTTTTTTTAAATAATAATAGTGTATGTATAAAACAAAAAATAGAAACATAACTACAAAATTGTGGAGATAGTTTAGTGGCAAAGCATGACATATTCTTCCAAGAGGTCCTAGATTCAAATCCAATTAACTATAATTTTTTAAAAAAAAAAACTCTTTGGGAAAATATATATAATTTCAATATAAATGATGTTAATATTACTTCTACTATTTTGTTTCCTAAAAAATTGTGATTGTTCATTCAATATTTTTTCTTTTAACAAATTAAAAGAATATATACATATGTTTATATAGTATATGTTCATATAGTATGTAGAATATATATATATATATATATATATTTATAGAGTATCAATACTATCTTTTAACTATTATTATTTATACTATCTTTTAATTATGTATAATATATTTATAGATATACATATGTTTATATTGTATATATATGTTTATATAGTATATATAATATATATGTTTGTATAGTATCAATACTATCTTTTAACTACTATTATTTATACTATCTTTTAATTATGTATAATATACTTATAGGTATACATATGTCTATATAGTATATATATATTTAACTATTATTATTTATATTATCCTTTAATTAGTTATAATATGTTTATTAGAATACATATATTTGTATAGTGTATATATATATATAGATGTTTATGTAGTATATATAATATATAAGTTTATATAGTATCAATACTATTAGCAGACAAAACTATTTATAAGCATCAGACGAATATTTATTGGTATACATATGATTATATAGTATATATAATACACGCGTTTATATAGTATCAATAATATATTTGATCTATTGTTATTTATACTATCTTTTAATTATTTATAATACATTTATTTTGTTTTTTAAAATTGAAAGAAAGAATGTTAAAATAAATTAAAATAAGAATAATCAAATAAATATATAATAAATATAAAACAAAACAAAACATAACACAACCTCCAGCAATAGCTTAGGGGTGAAGGGTTGGTCATCCAACCTTGAGATCACGAGTTTGAATTCTCTCAATTACAAATATTTGCACATTTTGGGAGGTACTATTTCAGCGGTGGCCGGAGCAGCGAGGCAAGCAACGGCGGCGGTCCGGTGGGCCACCGGCATTGATGGTCAGTGGTAATCCGGCGCAAATTTCCGCCGAAATTCCGTCGGATTTTTCCCCTGGAATTTGCCTTTTTTCCTGTAGTGGTTTTCAAAAAAAAATTTACTGACGTCATCATATTATGATCAGGAACCAGCTGAGTGGGGGGTATTTGTAATTATAAATTTTAAAGAGGTAACTTTTTGTAATATTAAAAATTTTTAGGGGACCAATTGTAGTTTCGATATTTTAGAGGGATAGTAGATGTAATTATCCATAATTAAATTATCAAAAACTTCCTTTTTATATTCCAAAATTTGTGGTAGTTGACATAGCCAATCGGTTATAAATCAAAAGAATCATCCCATAATTTGGTCAATTTACCAACAATAATAAAAGTTATAGTGATCGTGTAATTGTTTCCAAGTGAAATTATGCATACATATTCATGCAGCTAAGATTGTCGTTCCCAAAATTGTTACTTATGCGTTATAAATATGTCAAGGTAAGATTATGTAGAATTCATACTTAAAATGGATCTCCTAAGATTATGCATCTAAGATAAAAATAACTAATTATATGGTATGATTCATAATTATTTTCCAAACGGAGTTATTTCAGATTTACATGAGATTTAACATTTCTTAATTAACATAGTTAATTTTGTTAATTTACTATGATTAAGCATTTTAAATTAACTTAACATATTATTTTCTATATCTTCCTAATATTATGCATTATTAACCAATGAGCTTTTTTGGAAACTAAAATAATTTAAAATTCTAAAAATTCATTATTTGCTTAAAATTGACACATTATAGTCAATATACCCCATTCACATATATAACAGTACAGTGCTCAATATCTATATATATATGTAGGGCAATTGGCACATTGCACCCTCTAAACACACTTAATTGGCATTATGCACCCTAAAATTAAAATTTTGGCATTTTGCACCCTTGAAAATACATTAGTTTGGCACTTTACACCCTCCACCATTCCTATTGCAATTTTCCACTAGAAATAATATTCCGAACAAAATTAAAAGGCCAACTTTGATAGTTTATATAAAAATAAATAAATAAAGTAACAAATTGAACGTCGACTTCTTCATAAAAACTAGGATACAGTACAGAAAAATTGGAGAAAGAATGAAAGGCGAAAGAACTCATATAGACGGCTTGAGTGTTTCTCAATATCTCTTCAACTTTTTACCTAATTTCTAGCAAATTGAATAATCTTGACTATTGAAGTTAGGTAATAAGCTATCATAAAAATATTAAGAGAAGATGATGACAACAAATAGGCATTTCACATTGAGAATATACAATAAAATATTCTTTTGACTACTTTTTGTTGGTCTTTTATTGAATTATGGGCTATCACACACAAGTTCGTATCATTGTCATTCAATGATAACCTTATTTCTCGAGGCTATGAGATGCTTTTAAAGTGATAGCAAACATGGCTTGCCAAATTGAATCAATCAGTCACTAGTGAGAGTACTGAATTTAATATGAATTATTGGTAATATGTAGGCCAAGTTTTGAATTTATAAGATTGTCTTTTGGTTTTCAGATTATCTTTTGAATTTTAGAGATTTTTTAAGTTTGGCCAAAACATTATTTCTAGTGAAAATTTTTTATGGGAATGCATTGAAGGTGCAAAATGCCAAACTAATATATTTTCAAGGGTGCAAAATGCCAAAATTTGAAATTTAGAGAGCATAGTGCCAATCAAGTGTGTTTAGAGAGTGCAATGTGCCAATTTTCCTATGTATGTATGTATATATAATAGTATAGAAGTGAAATAATCCTATATTTATCTCTCTTCTTTAATTTTTCTTTCTCTCACATAATTCACGAACATATTTCTTCTTTGAAAACGCTATAAAGTTAGTTTTGCTTAAACATTTTAATTTTAACTTCTCATTTTCACTTTTTTTTCCCAAGGTTTTATGACTTTGGATTTGGAAAATTTCCATAACATCCCCATGTGATTTCGTGAAAATGCTAACCCCCATCCTCCCAACCCATGGTTAAAAAGAATCCTATATTTTTGAAAATACTATTTTTTACCAAAATAACAGAGAGTGAATTGAACACGCCTTTGCGCAAGTATGCATATGATTTAACCTTTTTTTACTTTTAAAAAGTGATAAAATTGACTGAAATGCCCTTAAGTACAAATGTATTGACTATTATACACTCAATTCTTTATCGTAATTCCTCCATCACCATTCACTGGAGTAACCACTTGTCGCCGCTAGAGTTACTTCTGAAAATTGCTGGTCTGAGCGCCCTGTTACATTGAATCAAGCCCCTCAATCATTCTAATTCTTCCACCACCCTTGGCCCTAACTCAAAATTGAACTCACCATTGCATTACTCAGGCCAAATTGCTCAAAATTCATCTAATTTTCACCAACTATGTATGTGTTTCATGTGTCTATGTTTGTGTGTTGCTGTTGTGTGTGATGTGGGATATCTCACACGTGTTCAAGTAGGCCGCCATCCAACTGCCATGTGTGATCTGGGAGCACACGAACCATGGCCCTCTTTGTTTACAACATCCTCCTTGATACTCTGACATTGAGTAGATCACTCTCCTTGAGTAAATGTCATCTCCTAAGGACGACTAATCCATTGCCAGCTTGGCGGCAGAGGATAACCTATCGAGTAGGTAGTACAATACCGTACCTTGTCTCTGTCACTTCTGACACACGCTACTGACTCCAGTAGGGGATCTACCTACCTTGCAACCACCAAGTATGACCAAGATGTCCCTTGTTAACGTTAGTCCTGTTGTCCTAGAAATCCCTAGATTTACCAACTCAGCCCAAATTCCTAGAAGCTAACCAAAATCGCAACTCTCTTATAAATCCTCTAGAGAAACTCTCCAAAAAGGTAACAGACACTTGATACCTTGAAACTCTACTCGATTCTCTCCACAATTCTTTATAACTTCCTATTTTATGCTGATTTAGGCATTGGAGAATTTTCGCCAAAGACACTTCTGGCTAGACTCATGTGTTTTCTATCTTAGCAGGACAATGAGCCACGAGCATCCATCGTACGATCACTCCACGTTAGCTTGAGGAGAACTCCTAAGATACGACACCATCAACGTGTGTGTGCGCGCGCACGTGCTACTACTACTAGAAAATGCGGTTTTGGCTACGGATTTTTAGCCATGGATAAAATCCGCCGCCAAAAGCTACAGAAACGGCCATGGATAAAGAAAAAAAATGAAAATTATTGCCCACAGATTTTTCCATGGCCATTTCAATTTATTTAAAAGAAAAACATAAATGTTTTTGTCCGTGGCCATAAAATAATGATTTTATTTTTTTTAAAATTCAAATTGGCCACGGATTTATCCGTGGCTAGTAAATAAATTATTTTTTTTAAAATACGCAAAATGGCCACGGATTTATCCGTGGCCAAATAATGATTTTAAAATAATGATTTTTTTTTTTAAATTCAATAAATCCGTGGCCAATAAACAAATAATGTTTTTTAAAATACGCAAAATAGCCACGGATTTATCCCTGGCCAAATAATGATCTTTTTTTTTTTTCAAATTCAAATTGGCCACGGATTTAAATTAATTTTTTTTAAAATACCCAAAATGGCCACGGATAAATCCGTGGCCAAATAATGATTTTATTTTTTTTAAAATTCAAATTGGTCACGGATAAAATCCGTTGCCTGTAAATAAATTAATTTGTTTTTAAAATATGAATTTTGGCCACGGATTTTGGCCACAAATAATATGAATTCGATTAGAACGCCCGTCCCATCATTCCGGGCACCAAAAGGTTTGAGCCATTTAAAAAATATATTATTTCCACCACGGTTCTTATATTTTCCCATCTTACGCGTTAGAAATTTCAGTTTGCTCAACGAGAATACGTTTTTCTCTTTCAGTGATATATATACGAAAGACTTCGTACTTTGGCGTCAATTTACGCTAACATCAGCTAACTTATATAGGAACTATAAAAAAAATGGACTTTTGATCATATACATTAGTGTTGTAGCTATATTGCTCCATTCGTACAGTTCTATCAAACCTAATGAACGAAAATGCGCGATTCGAGAAAAGTCAACCACATGTTTTGACTTTTGGCAACGAATAAATCCGTGCCATTAAATAAATTAATTTTTTTTAAATATGCAAAATGGCCACAGATTTATCCGTGGCCAAATAATGATTCTATTTTTTTTTAAATTCAAATTGGCCACGGATAAATTCGTGGCCCGTAAATAAATTAATTTTTTTTAAAAAAAATATGAATTTTGGCCACGGATTTATCCGTGGCCAGAAAATGAATTATTTTTTTTTAAAATACGCATATGGACGATGATGGAATCGAGCATTTTGTCGATGAACGAGCAAAGACTACTTGGGTAGTTTTCTATTAATATTTATCGTCAATGTATGTTATTTTTTGCAGGAGAGCTTCACAGCTAATTATGACGAAACTTGTTCTCGAGCCGTAGAGAACGCAAAGGGCGGACCTATTCAGTAGCCCGACAAAATGGAGGTAACATTCAAAAGTGTATTTATTAAATATATATGCTTATTAATATATATATATATATATATAATTTATTTAAATATATGTTCGTTTTAGATTTGGAAGCAGATAGTAGGCGCTCCAAAGAATGGTCGTTGGTATGGGGTTGCCGGTGGACCCTCTACCGTTACAGTTGAGTCTTCTGGCTCGTGGACCGACTTAAATACTTGGGTTGACCCCAAGACAGAGGAGCTCACACCAAAAATGAGTGAGTTAGAGGAGAAACACAGTCAAAAGATGGCCGAGATGGAAGAAAAGCATAGTCGAGAGATCTCCGGCCTTCAGAAAACCGTGTCCCTAATGGCGCCCAACTTAAAAAAACTCACGCGTCGATTAGCTCCGCGTCGTAAAAAGGGCTCTACTTCGTTTGCTCCTGTTGCTCGGGATGAAATTGAAGACCACGATGACGATGACGATGACGATGACGATGATGATGGAGACGATGTTCCTACATTTGACCTTTAAAAACTTTTAAATATGTATTGTTGTACGAATTATTTTGTATGAATTCATGTATTAAACTAATCAAATATTATTAATTATTAATTATATATATGCCATATGGATTATTAATATTACATTGATATACAGTTTGTTAGAATTTAGGTTTGTTGGTATTTTTTGTTTCGGGAAAAAATTACAGGTTTTGGGGTGTATTAAAACAAATAAAATTTTGAAAAATTCTTCACAGTTAGCGACGGATTTTTCCATCGCTATTTTTATGTATTTGTTAAAAATGAAAAATATGGCCACGGATTTAAAAAATTAAAAAATTTTATTATTTGGCCACGGATAAATCCGTGGCCATATTTTTATATATTTTTAAAAATCGGAAAATATGGCCACGGATTTATCCTTGGCCAAATAATAAATTTTTTAATTTTTTTTGACCACGGATTTATCCGTGGCCATATTTTATAAATTTGAAAAAAAATTTAAATTGTTTTTCATTATTGATCTGTGGCCATTTTTTATATATTTTTAAAAAATGAAAAATATGGCCACGGACAAATAATAAAAATTTTAATTGGCAAAACGAACGCCATCAAATTTAAATTTCAATGTGCACCCCTGACTTCAAAGTAATTCATATGTACATACATCATTAAATTAAGGGTGAAATATAACTATCGGCCTGAAGTTTGGCAGGGTTATAATTTATCTCACAGTTTTGTATATCTTACATTAATCTCTTGAGGTATACACAAGTCACAAAATCTTGATAAAATATGCATGATGACCTTTTTGGCCTTTTGTTTTTCTTTTTAAATTTATTTGCGCTTAACATCTTAATATAAAAACTCCAAAATGCCCTTATAACATAAGAGTGGAAACACACTCATTTTTTATATCAAACATGTAATTTTTTCTCTTAAAATTCTCTCCCCTTTATCTCTAAGACTCAACCAATAATCAGCTTCTCCCCAAAATTCCAATGATCCTATCCACCACCACCTCTGACGATGCTGTAGGCGGCGGCCGCTAATTGCCGTTGAAATCCAACAAACTTGACACCATTCGACTTATATCGACCTGAGCTTTCCAACGTATCATTCAAGGCCACCGGATGTCATTTGACTGTTAGTCAGAGCGTTTCAATTTTCTTGATTCCAATGAACTTCACCGAATTCCAACAAATTCTATAGCGATGGAATTGTCTAGTCTCAAGCTTTTCGGATCTACTGCGGTCAACTCTTTTCACCACCAGTTCCCCCACCAAGTCAACCCACTTCTTTCCAAAATACCCCCTTCTTAAATCTACTCCTCACCAGTGTTTTACCGACCAATCCAAGTACCAAAAGAATCGTCTTAAACTTCTCTATCGGCTCTCCATAACTTTGGTTGCCTTCCAAGCCCCATCGAAGAAGCCTACCCCTTTTTCTCCTTTTCCAACTGCGGACCTTTGCCCATTTCTCTTTTTCCCTCTATCCATTTGTTAGTTTAATTTTTTTGTTAATAAAGCAATTTAAATGATTTAATAAATTGTGTTAAATTTTTTGTGATTAAAATAAAATTTGAACATATTAAAGATAATATATTTATAAAAGTTTATCTATACAAATTGAGTTTAATAATTATAATTTTAAATAAATCAAATTTAATATAAATAAGTTTTGAAAATTATAAAACTTAACATGCAATACTGAGTTTAATCGAACCCTTACAACACACCCCAGTGGCATATTGGTCACTCAAAAATAGCTACAAAATAAAGTTTGCCAAAGAAGGGTAACTTGAAATTTTACATAAAAATTTAATGAAACCCTAACGGAACCCTAATGTTGGAACTTTATTGTTGGACGGAAGAAACCTCAGAGGGGTTATTGTAATATAAACAAAATTGTGGGTTAAACTGTAATTTTACTTGACAATTGATGGAGATCTTGTCAGTGTTGTAAGCCATGCAAGATCAATGGGACTAAAGGTGAGAATGATTTTTGGGCATACATTGTCATATTTTTACACATTATGATAAACTATGGAAGATCGTTTGTCTAGTTGAAGAAGAAGAAAGTTCAAAACATCCCTATTACGAAGACGCCCCTTCAACTGTATACACATTACAATACACCCAGTGGCAGAGCCAAAGGGGGGTTGGTGGTGGGGGTTAGCCCGCCTCAATTTTTTTCGAAATTCATTTTCTAGTATATATATTTATTAGAATTTTAAAATCCCGCTCTCCCCACCCAAAATAAAATTTTGATTTTTATATAAGTTATATAATAAAATTTTAATTTTCTCCACTCTATTTTATTTTTGGTGATTTATTTTTATCTAATCTCATTTGCTATAATAATTAAATTCTCTCTTTCTGTTTCTTCTCATTTTCCTTATTCTCTTCAAATTAAGATACTAAAAATTCTATTAGATTTTACTTCTTTCTTCTATCCTAATTAAAACACCAAAAATCGTATTAGAATTTTTCTCTTTTCACAAACTCTACAATTTTTAACTTTTTCTCCGAAAAGCAATGTAAAAGTAGTTATTGTGTATTAATTTTGAATTTATACATTTATTTATTTATTTATTTATTGTAATTCATTTTTGTGTAGAGATTTGAATCTTATGGTTGTTTATATAAATCTTGATAGTTATTCAATATTAAACCGAGAGAGTGTTTGGCTAAGCTTATAAGCTCTTCAAAACATCTTATAAGATGTTTGAGAGCTTATAAGCTCCTAAAATTTTTTTGGTAATTTTTTAAGTAAAGGAATTTATAAGCTCAAAAAATAAGTTGTTAGGAGCTTAAAAGCTCCAAAAAAAAAGTAAGGTACCCTCAACTTTTTTTTGAAATAGCTTATAAGGTGTCTAGCATCAAAACATGAAATAACATAAATATCTTTATTTTTTTTTCAATGTAACATTCCTACTATCTCCAAAAAATATTTATATATATAAATTAATTTTACATTATTATTTTTTATTATCATTAGATTTAAAATAAAAAATAATCTCTCATTTTTACCAACCAAAATCACAACTTATAAGCTCAAAAAGCATCTTATAAGCTACAAGATCTTATTTTGTCCAAATACTTTGACAACTTATTATTGAAATAAGACCTATAAGCTTATAAGTTCTAAAAACATCTTATAAGCTTTTTAAAATAAGTTTAGCCAAACACCCTCTTAATGAGTCTTAATATTTATTTGTTGAGCTATTTTTTATTTTTTTTTGATTTTCCAGGGTATCCCTCTGGCCGACAGCCAGAGGACTAATCCTCCGTCCCTACTGTCAGCGCACTAAGCGGTAGGGGACTGGCCAAATGGTTTGCTCCATTCACATGGGTAGGGATCGAACCCCTGACCTCATGCTTAAGGGACGAGGTGCTGAACCACTACGCCAACCATGTTGGTTATTTGTTGAGCTATTGAACTTGAATGAATCTTACTAATTTGACACTTCATATTTAATTGAGAGTGATTTGGGGAATTTGATGGCGAATAAAAAAAAAAGATATTTTTTAGCTTTGAATATATTTTTTGATTGTGAGAACAAATAGAGAGCAAAAAAATTATATTTTAATACTTTTTGAGTTTTAATTACATATCATTATGCAGACTTATGTCTATTTTAATAATTTTGAGTTTTGATTATATATCATTATATGGGTTTATGTTAATTTTATTGAGTATTGTTAAAAAGTTTTTTGTTAAGTATTTTTTTAAAAGCAATTCATTGTCCACTATATTTGCTTCTTTTGAAATATAGAATAACTTGTTATTTTTTTCAATATCATTTTTTTATATATTGCTTTTTATTGTAGTACCTTTTTTTATTATAGCCTTTCTAATTAGTCGTATATACATAAATATGATGATTTTTGTTATTTTATATATTAATATTATATATAACCCTTATAATTATACATTTTACTAATTAATAACCTTAAAAAAATTTCGTACCCCTCAATTAAATTCGGGAAAATTTCATTTTTAGGATACTATGTTGTTCAAATTTGACATTTAAGACTCTAATTTATAGAATTTCAATTTTAGGACATCAATTTAAAATTTTTTGACATATTTAGGACTCCGGGCTTGAGTTGATCGAATTTTGCTTACATGGCACACAAAAATTGCCTACGTTGCAAAAATTTTGGCCAGAATCCAGCCATAATATTGACATTGCACAAAATTTAAAAAATTATAAATAATTTAAATAAATCTAAAAAAATAATATATATATATATATATATAAATTAAGTAATACAAAAAATATATATCACAATTAAAAATAATAATATATAAAAATATATTACCTCAAAAAAATATAAAAATATATTACGAAACAACCCCCCCATCCCCCCACCCCACACCAACCCAACCACCAACCCCCAAACATTGAGAACATCGAACATGAGAAGATTTTTTTTTTTAAACCCACATAAAAACACACAAAATTAACAACCAAACTTTATTGGAATTCTCAAATTGACCACATGGTTACCTTGCCCATAATATGAGGAATACATTGATGGAAAAAAATTCGAGAAAAATGGCCGGAGGTTGCGTCGCCTCCGGCCATTTTTTCTTGAATTTTTTTCCATACATTGGTTCTTCATCTCATGGGCAACCTATCCATCTGTTCAATTTGAGGATTGGATCACACTTAATCGAGTAATTGTTTTGGGAAATGTCTTGGTTTTCTTCCTCACGGTTTTTGCAGAAAATCAAAGGGGCCCAACGGGGTTGGGAGGTAGGGGGGAATGATTTTTCTTTTATTATTTTTTGTTTTTATTAAAATATTTGGTAATTTATATTTTTACCCCCAATTAATCATATTTGGCATGCTATTTTATTTTAAAAAACATGTAAGCGCCATGTAGAAGATGAGATGTCAAATATTTGTAAGTATTCCACCGGTGATGTCATCTTTCCGGTTAAATTGCGCAATTCGAGGTCGGAAGTCCTTAATGTGTCAAAAAATTTTAAATTGATATCTTAAAATTGAAATTTCATAAATTAGAATCCTAAATGTCGAATTTGGACAACATAGTGTCCTAAAAATGAAAATTTCCCATTAAATTCCTGGCTCCATCCCTGAATACAACTCTTCTAAATATATAAATATTACGAAGAAGCTTAGGTGCATAAAGTTCATTTAATAAATAAATTGTCGGACTATTTTGATGAAACTCAAAAAATCAAGGATTAAAATGGTTAATATACCATGTTTGGACTTTTCAACAAAAGGAGGTGGGGGAGGTTTTGTAATTTATCTATTTCATGAGGCAGGTAAGCACGAATGTCCGTATTATTTTGTAATTTTTCAATTATACGTCTATTTGGCATTCCAGAGCCTCAAATATATATTTGTCTCTAATGGTGCTATGATCTTGTCGCTTGTTATTTTCGTGGTTTTGAGGCTACTTTTGGACTACCAAGATTCAGTTCAAGAGATGAGGAAGTTACCGACTGATACAGTGATTACTGCGGAGAAAGCTAGACAAGCTCTCAACGCTATGGGGTATTTGCAAGAGCAGTTGCTCTAACAAACATCGGTATATTGGCCAATGTGAAACGTGCAAACACATGATGTAGGAGAAAGGATAAATCGCACCGTGATTTTGAGAGGGCATTTGGCTATAAGTTTATTTAAAAGATCTTGTGAGCTCATACATCTTATAAAATGTTTTTCAAGCTCATAAGATGACAATTTTGTAATTAAGATCACAATATGTGGAGGAAAAAAAAAAGATCACATATCTTATAAGATGTTTATAGTGTCAATTTTGTAATTAATGTGGTCAAAATTGAATGAGTTTGTTAAAATTTGAAAGTTAGGAATTTCTTACTTTTCATTAAAGAGATTTTAAGGTTTTACTAATTTATTATATGATCTACAAGCCCTTTTAATAAAAACGTTGCCCAGTGCTCAGATTGTGCTAATAAGCTTTGGAACATTATTGAAATCAAGGATCTTATAAAAATTCTGTTGCTGGCATATGTAGCTGCTTGGTGCCGAGTTGAATTGGGCTCTTAAAGCAGCTTCGGTCCTTGTGGCATCAAATAGAGGGTGCTTGGCTAAACTTATTTGAAATATCTAATAAGCTCTTATGTTTTATAAAATATTTTAAAAATTTATAGAATGTTGGATCTTATTTAAAAAATAAGTTTATAAAGTGTTTGAATAAATAATATGTTATGTAGTTTATAAGATGTTAATAATGATGACATTATAATTAATTTGGTTGAAAGTAAGGAGTTTGATTTATAAGCTCCTTCGAGGTTTGGCTAAGTTAATAAGCATTTCAGAACATCTATAAGATGTTTGAGAGCTTATAAGTCCCTAAAATTTGTTTGGTAATATTTTAAGTAAAGAAGCTTATAAACTCAAAAAATAAGTTGTTAGGATCTTATAAGTTTTTTTGAAAAAAAGTAAGATTCCCTCAATTTTCTTTGAAATTGCCTATAAGTTGTCTAATATCAAAAGATAAAATGATATAAATATCTTTATTTTTTTTCAATACAACATTCTTACTATCTCAAAAAAATTTCTTTAAGTGAAATTAATTTTACGTTATTATTTTTTGTCATAATTACATTTAAAAAATATTTTTAAGCTCTCATGTTTATCAAATAGAATCGCAATTTATAAGCTTAAAAGACGTCATTGGCGGCACTCTACTTTGCATCGACGGCACTGACATCCAGTTACATCGGTTTCTTACTCTTGCAAAGAAACTATTTCTTGGCAACTTGGACAAATTATAACAATGTTTGTCCCGCAGATCACTAGGAAGCCGTATGGACATCTTATAAACTACCATATCTTATTTTATCCAAATATTTTGACAAATTATTTTGAAATTAGAAGAATGAGCTTATAAACTCTTAAAATATCTTATAAGCTCTTTAGAATAAATTGAACCAAATACCTTTCCCTAAAATTTTGCTAAACATTCCGCCATATCTTGTAAGATGTTTAAAAGCTTACAAACTTAGCCAAACAACCTCATAATGCAATGTTTTCCGTAAGTGACTTGCTGCTATTTTTTGTTCCTAGTAACTGCCATCTTTAAGTTAATTATGCAAACTATGTCTTTAACTTTGTTCCATCGACACCCCCCCCCCCCCCCCCCCCCCCCAACCCCCCCAAAAAAAAAACTATGTATGTCAACCAGCGTTTTGTACAGAAGGCCACTTGACTTGTAGTCTAATGGTAGGAGGTTCGAACTTGGCACTTGTGAGGTTTTGAGTTTGAATCTTCTTGTGTCCTCTCTCCCCTTTTCCCTTGAGGTTTGAGTTTGAATCTTCTTGTGTCCTCTCTCCCCTTTTCCCTTAAGGTTTTGAGTTCGAATCCTCTCATGATCTTTCTCTTTTTTCCTTGAGTGTGTGTGTGTGTGGGGTATCTTTTTTATTGACATTTATAAAATATCCTGAATTGATTTTTTTTATATATAAAAAATTTGTATAAAATAGATACGACTTGATTCAATCGTATTTATGTATTTTACATAGTAAAAAAATAATACTTTGGACTAAGATCAAATATGAATCCAATAATAGCTTGAAACCTTGGATTTATTCTAATTTGTATAAGTAAAGTGCTTTCATATCTTGTAGGATGGTTAAGACCTATTTTATTTACTATAACAGTGTAGAAAGTATTCTGTTTTTTATTAATAGTGTCGCACACTCGATTTGTATATAAAATATAAAAAATAATATAATTTAATTATATACTTAAATTTCATTACGATAAAATTATAAATATTTACTAATTTTCTTTTTATGGGTGTACACTTTCAAAACTATTTTTGACATGTTTATTAAATGAATGATACATGAAAATTTAAATAATTTAATAAAATAAAATAATATGTTTAAGAAAATAAATTCAAAAGATTAAAAAAGGATATTGAATAGTGGGAAATGAGAAATAGAGGTTCATTAGATACTACCCAACTGGTATTTTTAATTATTAGATTGAGTATGATGATATTATAATTTAATTTTTTTTATCACTTTTTGACATCATCATATTTAAATTCAACAGCTAAAAATATTAGTTATGTACTAGCCAAATGGGCAAATGAACAATTTTGACAAATAGTGAGAGAAAGAGTTTAGAGAGAGTGTGAAAAAGAGTAAATAACGTGAAAGAAAAGAGCGAAGGGATATGTTAAATAAAAATAGGACACCAAGACACCATGGTGATTATTAGATCTCTAAGCACTTTATTAATAATACTAGTAGACTGGGCATACTCGGTGCTTGTGCAAAATACAAAATGAGGTATAGTTTAATTATAAATTTAAACTTCAATAGTGTAATTTTCTATATAAATATAAATATATATATATATATATTTTAAACTTTTTAAAATATTTAGTAAGTTTATGATAAATACAAATTAATTTAAATAAGATTAAATATATTATTAAAAAAATAAATAAAAAGAAAAAAAATGAAAATGAACGAAAGAGAGAAAGTTAAAATGCGTTAAGAAAAAAATACAGAGAGAGAGAGAGAGAGAGAGAGAGGAGAAGTGAGATGAGAGAATAAATACGGCACCAAAGGTATTAAACTCCAAAAACACCAAGAACCTATTAACACCAAGCATACCAAACAATTACTAAAGGACCTTATTATTTTATAACAGAGTATAGATAAATAACTATTACTATAGTTTTTGTTACTAATATTCTAATTTTCACAGTGACAATTCTTCACGAAAAAACGGATTAGAAACAATCATTTTGTAATTTGTACCATTCTATTTAAATTTAGTATTATTGTTTCTAACTTCTCTTCTTCGTTTTCTTTTTAATTTCTCCTCATTGAATAAAATATATAATCAAAAAGAAAATGGAGAATTCTAGAGAAAAAAAAGAAAAAAAATTTAAATACGAAATATAAAATATGTCTTTTCTCTGTCCTATAGATAGCATGTTCAATCAAATATATCAAAATGACAAGAACTAGCTTCAAATTCTTTCTTTTTTGTCTTTTTCTTTTTGCGGATCTCAAAAGAAAAAGAGCTGACTTTCTAATTTCATCATAAAGTCAGGCATTATTATTATTATTATTTTTGTTTCCCTTGGTATACGCATTTATCATGGAATTATGCTTTGTAGTCTTTCAATATTCTCTCCAATTCAGACATTTTTTTTCTTGTTTAGAGAAATTTAGATAGTGTTTAGTTTCATTTTGAGAAACTAATTTTCAACTCTCAAATAAATACCAAACATTCATCCAAATTTTATTTATCTTTCTTCAAAATATTATTAAAACATTATAATCAATTCAACTCATCATGTCATTTATATATATATATATATATATATTTCAATCATTATTTTAATATAAATATATATTTTAATTATTATACCATTATAATAATAATTTTATAAGATTTCTTCTTCACCTTGCATGTTTTTTTTTTTTTTTTCAATAAGAAAGAGGTTAGGAATAAGGGTATGCATTCGACCGGTTTGGTACGTGCCATATGGAAAATTCGGTATACCAAAATTTCGGTACACCAAAAATGCGTACAGAATATCGAATCAAAATTTTTCGGTACGGTTTGGCTTTGTGCCAAATTACCGAAATTTTGTTAAAAATTAAAAAAATATTGAGTAATTCATAAAAAATATCTTATTTTGTAGAAGAAAACGTGTTTTTAGCATAAATGATTATCTTTTATGTACAAAAATATAAATGTGTGTATACAAATATATATATAAAAAACTAAATATATGTGAAAAAAGATTATATATATATATATAAATTCGGTATTTGGTTCGGTACAGTATACCAAACTCTAAAATCGAACTAAATACCGAAATTTTTTTTAAGAAAATTATCGAATATCAAATCAAAATTTTGGTTCAATATGCAGTTTGTATCACAATTTTGATTTCGGTATGATTCGGCCTGTTTATCAAATTGTGCACATCCCTAGTTGGGAATGTGTAACCAAAGAAAAAAAAATTCTTGCCAAATTTGATTTGGTCGTATTCAATCAATAATATAGTAAGGGTCAATACACTTATTATATAATTGATTACTCTTGCTAAATTATATACTAATCACATAATGAGTATAAATTAATTTTGACATAACCGAGTCTGATATGGATATAAGTTTTCCAAAGAGAAAAATCGATGGAGAACTAGAGGAAAAGACCGAAAAAGCTGTTTAAATTTGATGTACAAGCCTATCTGCATGTTAAACTGCTGGAAAATCTGAAAAGACCATCATTTAATGTTTCAGGACAAAAAGAGTTGCTTTACCATCGAAAAGCTGAAGGGAAACAATAAAAAAAATTCTGAGCATGAGACCAGAGATCAGAGCCGAGAGCTGGAATAAAAATCATTCTTCCTATGCATTCTTTGGAACAAACTAATCTATGTCAAGCCAAAAAGGGGTTGTATAACTTGCTCCCCCTTTCTCTGGTTCTTCACTGGCGGACAAGATAAATACGTCCAAGGTAAAAAAAAAAAATTGTAGTTAATTTTTTAGTTTTTTTTTTGTTTGTTATTTTTACATATTTGTTTCCATTATATGTAGTTTCCATAATTTATTTTCCTAATGTTTGTTTTCCGAACTTTTTATGGTGGTTTTTTAGGTGTGTGTTAGTATTTTTTTTTGATTTTGTTTTCTTCATAATTTCATTCTTTGCTTTGTTAGCATAAGCTTCCAATACCGAGAGAAAAAAGTGTAACAATATATTTTTGGTAAGAATAAAAGTGTGGGTAATCGGTAATTTTTTGAAAATTTTTCATGCATTCACTCTTTCTTTGTTAGAATCACACTGCAACGGTACTCGATGGCTATTTTGTAAAACTTAGGAACAGGAATTATAAAATTCTAATTACATGAAAAATGTGATAAACTGTCTAGACTTAAGTATCAACCATTAAAACTGAGCATTTTTTTGTTTCAACCTGAGCAATGTGGCTCATCAACTTGTGTTCTTAATTTTGTTTTTGAAATTCATTAATTTTTTTAGTATACTTGTTTTGCAGGCTGAATACATTTTTCGGCATGGCTGACAGGTGAATTTAATTGACATATTGAACTTTAATTTGTGTTGTTAAATCTTCAGGAATCAATTCTTATGCTAAAAGTGGAGTTCTTAAATTTTGGGTTTGATTAGATTGTATGAAAAATATATTTAGGGACTCAATCATTTTTCAATCTTTAGATTGGTGGAATGCAACGACTGTTAACCTTTCCTTAGTTCATCATTACATGTTAGTGAAGTTGCTAAGATTGTTCCCTTTAAATTGAGTGAAAAACACTTTGCACCTCAAAAATACTTACTTTGCCACTTTACACCCTCAAAAATAAAAACCAACACATTGCACTATCACTTTAATTGTAATTGCCAAGTTGCACCCTTAAATAACATTCTATTAAATAAAAATATTATTTTGCACAATACAACCAAAAATGTCCTATAATTAAGGGTAAATTAGTTATCCTTTAAAATTTTCAATTCATAAAAATGTCGGCAACAAATTATGTAGCTAGTTTGCATATGGTACTTAAAATCAAATTGATCATTTCCTATTATTTAATTAGTTCTAGAATACAAAATAAGTCTTTAAATTGTTTTTGTGTACTTTTTTAACTTTATTTGATCTTATGGGACACAAACTCGTCTTTAGTTTTTAACAAAAAAAAATAAAAAAAATAATAATAATAACTTAAATACGTTTAGAAAAGAAAAAGATAAAAAAAGTTATACCATGTTTTGCCCTCTTAACTGTACTAATGATTAATTCTCTGTTTTTAGATGCTATCAAACAAAATTTAAAATTTCTAAAAATAGAAATCTTTTTTTAAGTAATGAATATAATTTTATATAACATAAATAAAACAAACAACAAAAGAATATACATATTTTATAACTATTCTTAGGTACTTATTAATTAAATTAATTTTAATAGTTATTGTTAATCATGTGCTATATGGAGTTCAGAGAGTTTGGAACCCAGCTTAAGTGCTTTGAAAATTTGATGAAATTAATGTAGTATAGACTATACTTATAATTAAGTGAAACTAGACATGAACAATACCTGTCCCAACTTTTAAGTTGGAGTTAGCAATTATTTAATAATATCTCTACCCCTAATTTAGTGTATCTTTAATACATAATCGATCAAAATATTATTAGAGGGTGCAACTTACCAAAGAGTGTTAAAATAAGAGTGCAATGTTTTGCTTTTAATTTGTTGGGGTGTAAAGTGCTAAAATGTGTATTTTAGGGGTTGCAAATCGCTTGTTGCTCTTTTTAAATTAGAAACAAAAACATAGATTACGTAGTTAATTTGAACACTTACAATTTCTTTTATTTTTGGAACTTTTCTTTTGTTTCGTTTAAGTTATGAAGAAAAAGTGTTAAATTTAGTTATTAATTTTGTGTGAATGAAATAGAGAGATACTCTTTATTCGGGATGGCACGGAATTATTTGGGATCACATCAAGCCTCCTTGCTCTGGGGGAGTTTTTGTATTTGAAACATAATGGCTACGATGTTTTCATTCGAGATCGTCTAGATGATGAGGAAGGTATATGTTATATTATATTACACATTTAAATTTAAGTGGTAAACTTATTAGACGTTGGTTAATAACAGTTCATTTTGTTCTTTTGGTCCAACCCCTTCTTTCCTTCACAATCACTACAAGAAAACAGTCAAAAACCTATGGAATTTTCCTACAAAAAACCTACAGAAAAAATCCCTTGCAAATACCAACGGAAAGCCTACGGAAGTTGATAACATGAAATTCCATTGGTAATCCGTTGGAAAATTTGCCATGAAATTGGCCGGAGAAATAGTGCCATTTTTACCAAGGGATTCCCAACGGATTTTTCCCTTGGTAATTTTTTTTTAAAAATTTCCCAACGGAAAACCAAGTGAATTTTCCCTTGGTAAAATTTTCCTAGGGATTCCCAACGGATTTTTCTCTTGGTAATTTTTTTAAAAATTTGGTGAGGGAAAACCGAGGGAATATTCCCTTGGTAATCTTGATCAAAATATACCAAGGGATTCCCAACGGATTTTTCCCTTGGTAATTATTTTTAAAAATTTACCGACGGAAAAGCAACGGAATATTTCCTTGGTAATCTTGTTCAAAAATTACCAAGGGATTCCCAACGGATTTTTCCCTTGGTAATTTTTTAAAAAAATTTGGCGATGGAAAACCGAGGGAATATTCCCTAGGTAATCTTGTTCAAAAATTACCAAGGGATTCCCAACGGATTATTCCCTTGGTAATTTTTTTTAAAAAGTTTGGCTAGGGAAAACTGAGGGTATATTCTCCTCTTTACTCACATTACTCCCTCTATCTCCCTCTTTTAAATGATGAACACGTATTTTGTATTTACTCATAATATTTCTTTTTGAACACTATGAATCATTTAATTATATGATTAATTGTGAAATAATATTCTAGCCAAATTTTTTGCAAAAGTTTTGAATTTATGTATGATCCAAATAGGGCTGTCAAAGGATCGGATTTGGAGAAAATCAGTGTAATGCGGATCCGAATCCGAATAAAAGTATCGGCTACCGACGCCGATCTGAAATCATACAGGATCTTTATTCATTATTCCGAATTCGATTCCGAAATAAATCCGAGATCCGATAAAAAAATAAATAATAAAAAATTCTTTTATATGTAAATATATAAACTTGTACAAATATATTATATATAATAGAGATCTTTAATAACTATGCACCATATTGAATTGTTCCTTTAATGACAATATATATTTAGAATTATATATAAATATATTTACGTATAGTATATTTAGTACAAATCTCTAATAAGTATATAGATTATTAGTTGTCAATTTAATGAGAGTATATAATAGATATCTCCAATAACATATCCTATATGTGTGTATATATTGTGTATGTAATTGAGATCTTTAATATCTAGACTAATTAATTGTGTATATATTACATTGAAGTATCTTTATTATTATTGTATTATATATAATGTATAAATTTAATAAAATATATTATCAAAATTTGGATTCAGATCTTTAACGAATCGGACATATTGATTCAAAACCCAACCCATTTATTTCGGATTACAGGTATTTATTATCGGATCTGACCCATTGAATATTTTAATCGATTGAATATGCTAAAATTCGGATTGGATTTGGATTAAAATCCACTCCTTTGATGAAATTGAATAATTGGACCAATTGGGGGAATTGAATAGTTGATTCAATTGAATTAAGAGAATATTTTGAGCAATGAATTTATTTATTTGACTTACGAGTTCAATTAAATTATGCAACTATATCATTTTTCAATCACCATTTTAACTAAATCAATTGAGTTTACGAATTCAATTGAGGGATTGATTAACTAAATGCAGGTTAATTTCACCATTTTAATTAATCATGAATAATTAAGTTTATAATGACTGTAAATTTTTTGAATTTAAAAATAATTTATTAGTTGAATAATGATTTTCATGATCAAAAATTATTTGAGATATACATGTAGAAGATAAAAATAATAAAAATATTTAAAAAACAATATTAAATAAATTAAATTTAATGGAAATTAAAATATGTAAATATTAATTATGATCTTTAAAAAAATCTTAATTTTGTGTTAAAAGTTATTATTTTTGAAAAAAGACAAGATTAATGAAATTTTTTACTAATACGTAAAATTTTTGAAAGGGAAAAAAACTATTTACCACCCAAAGTATGCGGGTTTTTCCAACTTGCCATATAAACTTTTTTTTTTACCGGTTGCCTTCTAAAATTCACGATTTTTATAAATTACCATCCAAGCGAATATTCTGGTAGAATATTCTACCCAGATTCGGTCACATGACAATCATGTGACATTCATAAGGGCCTTTTCGTCTTTTTATGTAAAAACTTGCTCAAAAATTAAGAACTTTGTTAATAGTGGAAGTCGAACCCGGGTTATATTGCAAACCCCATGAGAGGTTCACCAACTGGACAACATCTATCTTCAAGCATGGCCATGCCTATTTTATTCTTTTATACAAAATCCTCAAAGTTCAAAACCACATAATTAGAAACAAAAATAAATTACAAATATCAAATAGCAAGAATTTTGAAAATAAATGAGATAAGAAAATTTGTTAAAAAATTATTCTTTAAAAAAATATCTATCCCATTTCTTTTTAGAATTAATTAAATTAACAAGATTTATTTTTTTTAAATATAATTTTCATCTGTTCTGTTTTTTCTTTTTCTTTTTCTTTTTCTTTTTCTTTTTTGATGAAACTTCTTTTTAAAATCAATTAAATTTCTTTAACCACATTTTATTTGAAAATTAATATAATCAGAAGGATCAAAGTTTTCTAAAAATTTAGTTAAATTAGCAAGATTAATTTTTTTATTAAAAGATTAATTTGGATACGACGAAAACAAATATATATTCATCAAAAAAAAAATGAAAAGAACCTGGACGAAAATTATTTTTAAAAAAAAAATAAATCTTATTAATTTAATTAATTCTTAAAAGAAATGAGATAGCAATTATTTTTTAAAAAAAAATAATTTTTGAACAATTTTTCTTATCCCATTTATTTCAAATATTCTTGCTATTTGCTTAAAAGAAATGAGATAGAAAAATTGTTCAAAAATTATTCTATTAAAAAAATAATTTCTATCTCATTTCTTCTAAGAATTTATTAAATTAATAAGATTTATTTTTTTAAAAAAAATAATTTTCGTCTAGGTTTTAAAAAATTAACCATAATTTCTATCTCAATTTTTTTTGCTGAAATTTTCATCCAGTTTTAAAAAATTAATTTCATCCAGCTTAATATGGCTCAAATAAAATAATTTGTCATAATTTGTACAATTTAGCTCAGTTGGTGGAGTGGTTAAGTGCCTTTTCATGAACCAAGGTTCGAATCCCATCACTCACAATTCAATATTTTTTTAGGGGGATTATTAAAAGACTATTATGCCCTTAAAACACTCACATGCCAGTCATATGATAGAATCTCGATGGAATATTCCACCGGAATATTCGCTTGGATGGTATTTTGTAAATAAAGTGAAGTTTGGATAGCAATCGGTAAAAAAAAAAAGTTTATATGGCAAACTGTAAAAAAAGTTTTTCCCTTTTTTAAATCCCCTCATTCTTCCTCAACTCCCACCAGGTACTCTCTTTCTCTCTCTCTCTCTCTCTCCCTCTCTCTCCTCGTGTTGCACACACCCAGCTGGTACCGGCGGTTACCCATACCCCCAACCCCGGCTATCGAGACCCCTCTCCCCACATCCCATGGCGGCCCACTGGCTCTCGTGCACTATTGTGGGCGGCGGCCCCAAACCAGATCTGGGTTGCCGCCGTCCCCCCTCCGGCCGCAGCCCTTCCCCACTCCCAAAACACCACCCCCCAGCCCAACCCCATGTTCCGCCCTTCCAAACGTTCCCCCCCTCCCAAAACACTACCTCCTAGCCCAACCCCACGCTCTGTCCCTCCAAACGGTCCCCCCTCCCCCCTCCCAAAACACTACCCCCCACCCCTACCCCCCCAAACAGCCCCCAAAACACAACCCTACACCCTCCCCAGCCCAACGAGCCCCTCTGTAGTTCATTTTTTTTTATTTCTTGAAAAGTTTTTAATATACTTATGATTTATGTTGTTGTTGTTGTTGTTGTTGTTTGTATTGCCTCTTAGGAGAAAAAGAACATAAAATACATTATAAAGGAGTTATTGTGGAGGTATGATTTTTATTTTTGATTTTTTTGCGTTGGACATAATTTAAATTTCAATTTGATTTTTATTTTAGTTTGAATCAAATTTATTTTGTTCTTCATTGTGATAATATATATAGTTGATGAAAATTGATTATGATTTTAGTTGAATATGATTTTTATTTTGTTAATGTAAACTAGTTGACGAAAAATTGTTTGTAGATTGTCGTAGTTGATGAAAAATATATGTTGTTGATTGTTGTACATATATAGTTGATATTGTAGTTGATGAAAACAATATGTATTGCATTGTTGTATATATGTAGTTGATGATATTGTAGTTGATGAACGCAATACATGTTGTGAATGATATTGTAGTTGATTGTTGTAATATATGTAGTTGTGAATGTATGTTTTTATTTTTTGTGTTGAACATGAGTTAAGTGTGAAATTGCTTCTTATTTTAGTTTGAATATGATTTTTGTAGTTCTTCATTGGGATAATATATTTAGTTGATGAACATCTTGCATGCTTAAATTGGGATATGAATATGTTTTTATTACACAAATTGCATATTTGATATGAATATAAAATATTTCTTCAAAACACATTCTGTAGGTTTGTACATTCCGTAGATATACTTGTTGTTTATTTGACAATAGATTTATATAATAAAATCCTACATACCTTTCAAAACCAAATATTAGAAATAAAATACAAAATATCAACTAAAGTAGTAGTTAATACCATATCATCATCAAGACCACATCAAATAAACTCCAAGCCACGTAACTATATCATCATCAAGACCACATCAAATAAACTCCAAGCCAATACGTGGCTTGGAGTTTATTTGATATGGTCTTGATGATGATATGGTATTAACTACTACTGTATTTGATATTTTGTATTTTATTTCTAATATTTGGTTTTGAAAGGTATGTAGGATTTTATTATATAAATCTATTGTCAAATATAATTCTACCATGTTGTAAAAGTTTGGAATTTATACTACATTTAAATATTTATAACAGGTCAAAAATTATATAAATAATATATATATATATATTTTATTATTTCATTTTCCAACGGAAAGACAACGGAAATCCCACAGATTTAATTTGGTAAAATAGAAACCTACCAACGGAATACCAACGGAAATCCAAGGGAAACCAAAACAAAATATCCATAGCATTTTTGTTGGCTTTTTGTAGGAACACATTCCGTAGGTAATCCATTGGTATTCCGTAGGTATATTTTCCGTAGGTTTTTTGCTAGTATTCTATTGCAACTCTATCCATCGGTAATCCGTAGGAAACCAAGAAGCAAAATTCCGTTGGTTTTCCATAGGTAATCCGTTGGCAAATCAGTTCGACATTTCCATTGGTTTTCCGTAGGTAATCGATTGACAAACCAGTTCGATATTTTCATTGGTTTTGCGTAGGTAATCTGTTGGCAAATTAGTTCGACAGTTCCATTGGTTTTCCGTAGGGAATCCGTCGGCAAACTCTTATTGACGACACTTTTTCTGAGGGAATCCATTTCGTAGATTTTTCGTGGGGTTTCCGTTGGAAAATGTAATTTCCGTAGGTTTTTCGTAGGAAAATTCCGTAGATTTTTGCCTGTTTTCTTGTAGTGAATGGGGAACAACTATTCGCGCCAATTACTCCAATTCAAGACCTACTCCAACAAAAGAATAAAATTCTATGTGCTACAGTAGTCAAATACGTTGATTCTAACTTCAACAACACTGAAGAGAGAGGGTCATGGTAGTACCTCAGCAATTTGTTGATACCCATCTAAAATGCGGTTTGGCTTTCTATTAGAGGGACCAACATTGATGATCATGTATATTCTTCTACTTTATATTTTATAATATCTCAGTTGATACTTACTTTTTTTTCTTTTGATAGTGATTATTTTTTTCTAATTTAACAGCTGATGCAATCATGCTCTGAGTCATTAATGGCATTATCGGATCATATAGGGGATAATTATTGTGTCTGAGTACCTCTGTAAGTAGTTTTCTTAAATTTTATTTATTTTGTTTAAATAAAGTTGATTCCATTATCAATTTACTATTAAAGTAAAATTAAATAATAAAAATAAAAACGAAAAGAGTAGAAAAAAAATAATTGTTTGTCATCTTTTGTAAAACTAGGAAAACTGGGGAGATGACTACTATAGATGCAGTACTTTTTAGTTGCCTTTCTGTGGTACTTAAGAAGTTGGTAAGTACAATTTTTAAATTTTATATAGTCATAGTATATAATCATCATTTCTTGTGTTTTAAGTTTGTTATTTACTATGTTACTTTATTTTAATAGAATCAAAGTGAGTTGTATAAGGAAGTTTAGAGGCATAGTAGTCTGATGGGAATGGGTGAGAAATTTCTCATGACATACCTGAGTCCGCTTGCTGCAGGTAACATAATATTGCTAGTCTTTACTTATGATTCTTCTCTTTACCCCTATTTTTATTTATTTAAATTCTTATACTTAATATACTAATAGTTTCCTTCATGTTATTAGCTTCTATTTATTTTTTAAGGTAATTGTATATCTTTGTTTATTGTACTATCACAAGGCTAAAAATATTAATTCTAAAACATATCAAATAATGTATATCTGTAATATATATTGAAGTATGAGGATTGTTTTTTTGACTTTGTTTGTGAAACAAAAAGATATATCATTAAATAAATATGAATATAATTTTGATTAGCATTTTTTAACATGTAAAATCATTTAACTTGTCATTTTGATTATTTTTCAGTACCTACCTTTGAAAAGATGAGTTGAACAAAGACAATTATGAACTAGTCTTTCCACTTCACAAATTTTTGGGTAGATCATCAACGGCATGCGTCTATGTTAGTGATCTCGAAGAAAATGGCTCTTTAGGGAATTTATCTGGGTTGCATGTTCTCAAAGTATTTAAGAACCCGCCCACTCCTTTAAGCGATGTACGTTTAAGATAGCATGTGGATACAAATTTTTAACTTATTTTTGCCTTTTTAAACTATTGATTGTAAAATATCAAATAGCTCCCTTAAATAATTATTAGCTAATGCTAACATCGTTACAAAATTTTGATATTGAATAGGGGGAGATTCTGAATGGGAGGACTTTCCGATTTGATAATTTTGTGGAAATAGTTGGATTCCTCGGGGGTGCAGAAGTAATAATTGCCATTTCTAAGTACTACTCAGATGGTAACTTATCACAGATATTTAAAGGTACATTAATAAATTTGTTTAGAGTAGTTATTGATAAATAATATTGTGGTATTACTCGGATGTCTTGGATATTCTTATCCAAGTGGCGTATATTCTGCATCGGGTTCATAATCAGTTCCACAAGCCAGATGATGCTTCAGTATTTTCTGATTTCAAACCAGAAAACTTTGTCTGAGAGGTAATCTATTTCATGGTTTCGAATTTTGTTGTTTTGGCACAAATTATTTATTGTGTACCCATCTTTTACAGTGTAAGAAAATTCGAGCTTGTGATTTGGCTTCCATCAGCGCGGAAAACAACCCTGAGTTTACATTTTCACCTCAATATGTGGAGCATCCTAGATAACGTAAATGAATTTAATCTATATCACTATATGTATAACTATTTATATGTATCTATATTTATATTTATATACGTACAAATACTTATTTGTGTTAGATTTTAAATAATGACTTAATATAATTCTCGCAAATCAAATTTTCAACTGCACTTTATTTCTTTTACATTTATCATTTTCAGATGTATGTTTACGGACAAGCGACATACATATTGGACTGTTTGTATTTGCATTGGTGACAAATGTATCCATACAAGGTAATCCTGAAACAGTTAAAGAAAACATATCCCTGATGGTTGATGGATGGAATCCGAATACACATATACATCAGAGGATAAAAGAAGCGGGTCGTCACCATGTGTGGGAAGTTATTAGTCTGGCCTACGTCTGCCTTGTTTATAGGGACACACGTCCATCTGCACGTGCTATTGTTGACGGATTGCGTTCATATGCAAATGATGGTAAATGATTGTTTTTAAACGTTTCTTGTAGTTATGAGGATATGCTTGTTTGTGGTCAATTGTCACTTGTAATGCCTGGACTTGTCTACTATATGGTGATCAAAAAATAGGGGCAATGGGCATGATAGAAAAAATTGACACAGTTAGTTTTCAATTGAATACATACACTTTATTTGTTTAACTAATTATTTTTAATTGACTCATTTACTTATATTACAACATACGAGGTTGAGAAAGTTTTCTTTCGTGGTCCTGTTTTCTTTTTGTTCAGGCACAACTGATGAATGATGCTTTTTTCTCATGGCTACAAAATTAGCCAAGTAAGCACTTCGTTACAATTATGAAATCTTGAGTTACGAAATATAAATTAGATGATAGATTTGAAAGAAAAATAATTAATTGAACTGAGCAGGGCAACATGAGGCGGGCATGGAATTATGGCTCTTGAACATTTTGTAGTAATGTTGAAAGACTAGATATAACTTGTATGCTTTAAAATTGTTATGACGAGCTAGATTCTTAACGTTTCTTAGGAATTTTGCTTGCAATTAGAGATCCAATAATAGACATTTTTAACCTTCTATGATAGATATTTTAACAACACCACATGTAATGTAGACTCAACGCAAAGTTGGTGGATCTTCCCTTGCCTGATCTCATTCACAGGCCCTAGCAACTATGATACAGGAAGTATCTATTTGACAGTCCCAAGTTCCAAGAAACTAGCATGCACTACAAGAAAACAGGCAAAATCCTACGGAATTTTCCTACGGAAACCCGACGGAAAAAATCTCTTGGAAATACCAACGGAAAACCTACGGAAGTTGGGAACATGCAATTCCATTGGTAATCCGTAGGAAAATTTGCCAAGAAAATGGCGGGAGAAGTAGCTCCATTTTTACCAAGGGATTATCGAGGGAAATTTCCCTAGATAATCTCGTTTAAGATTTTCCGAGGGATTCCCAACGGATATTTCCCTTGGTAATTTTTTTTAAAAAATTCCCGACGGAATCCCAACGGAATTTTTCCTAGGTAACCTCGTTCAAGATTTTTCGAGGGACTCCCAACGGATATTTCCCTTGGTAATATTTTTTAGAAAATTCCCGACGGAATCCCAACGGAATTTTTCCTAGGTAATCTCGTTCAAGATTTTGCGAGGGACTCCCAACGGATATTTCCCTTGGTAATTTTTTTAGAAAATTCCCGATGGAATCCCAACGGAATTTTCCCTAGGTAATCTCGTTCAAGATTTTCCGAGGGATTCCCAACGGATATTTCCTTTGGTAATTTTTTTAGAAAATTCCCGACGGAATCCCAACGGAATTTTCCCTAGGTAATCTCGTTCAAGATTTTGCGAGGGATTCCCAATGGATATTTCCCTTGGTAATGTTTTCTAGAAAATTCCCGACGGAATCCCAACGGAATTTTCCCTAGGTAATCTCGTTCAAGATTTTCCGAGGGATTCCCAACGGATATTTCCTTTGGTAATTTTTTTTAGAAAATTCCCGACGGAATCCCAACGGAATTTTCCTTAGGTAATCTCGTTCAAAATATTCCAAGGGATTCCCAACGGATTCCCAACAGATTTTTTCCTTGGTAATTTTTTTTTTAAAATTTGGCGAGGCAAAACCGAGGGAATATTCTCATTTTTACTCTCATTACTCCCTCTATCTCCCTCTTTGAAAATGTAGCAAAATATATTGCAAAAGTTTTGAATTTGTGTACGATCCAAGTAGGGTTGTCAAAGGATCGGATCTGGAGCAAATCAGTGCAATGTAGATCCGAATCCGAGAGTTGGTACCGGCTAAATATATAAACTTATACAAATATATTATATATATAATAGAGATCTTTAATAACTATTGAATTGTTCCTTTAATGACGATATATATTTAGAATTATATATAAATACGTTTACGTATAGTATATTTAGTAAAGATCTCTAATAAGTATATAGATTATTAGTTGTATATTTAATGATATTATATAATAGATATCTCCAATAACATATCCTATATGTGTATATATATTGTGTATGTAATAGAGATTTTTAATATCTAGACTAATTAATTGTGTATATATTACTATTGTATTATATATAATGTATAAATTTAATAAAATATATTATCAAAATTCGGATTCGGATCTTTAACGGATTCGGATTCGGATCTTTAACGGATCTTTAATTATATGAATCTATTGTTAAATATTATTCTAGCTATTGTTATATGAATCTTTAAATATTATTTTTTCAAATTCTTTTTTTGCAAAATTCTATATGTAAATTAACACATATCCTTATTAATTTTATAATTTATACTATCTTTATAATTTATAAATATTATAATTTATACATATCTTTATTATAATTAATTTCTCTCTCCTCTCATTACTAATATTTAATCTCCCTCTTCTCGATTGAATTAAGAGAATATTTTCAGCAATTCAAAAAATAATATTAAATAAATTAAATTTAATAGAAATTAAAATATTTGAATATTATTTGTAATTATTAAAAAAATAGATTAATGAGTTGGTCTAGAAATTAGTTTAGTGACAAAGCATTACATTTCCATCCAAGAGGTCATAGGTTCAATTTATCATCAAAATAAATGGCAATGTATATCGTTATAACAAATTTATCCTGGAAAAATTCATGTATCATCAAAATAAATCTAAAAATACAAATAAATTCGACTTTTAAAAGATGTATGAACAATTACGTTTTTAAAATTCTTTTTTTGCTAAATTCTATATGTAAATACATATGAAGATGGTACATTTGTTATTTAAAATAATATAAATAATATTTACAAATTTAGAATGTATATTTGATATTTAAAACAATATAAATAATATTTTACAAATAATATATTAAAAAATTAAAATAAGTTAACAAAATAAGAATATGTAATAAGTATAAAACAAAATAATATATTAATAAATTAAAATAAGAATAATTTAACAAATATGTAATAAGTATAAAACAAAACAAAACATGTTACAAGTTCTTACAATAGCTTGGTGGTTGAGGGCTTGACAAACAAGCCTGAGGTCACGATTCAAATCCCTTTAGTTGCAAAAATTTGCAAATTATGGGGACACTATTCCAGTGATGATGACAGCTGTGGGGGCCCGCCAAGTGGTGATGGCAGCGGCGGCGGAGACAGCCCGACCGGTGTCGGTGCTCCGGCGGTCTGGATGTATTACCAACGGAATTTTTCGTTGGTTTTCCGTTGGCAATCCGTTGGTAATCTGTAGGTAATTATCTAGCAAAATTCCCTACGTTTTCGTAGGTAAGCCGTAGGTGCTTTTTCCGTTGATTTTCCGTAGGTAATCCGTAGGTGAATCATGATCGAAGTTTCCGTTGGTTTTCCGTAGGTAATCCGTTGGCGAATCATGATCGAAGTTTCTGTTGGTTTTCCATAGGTAATTCCCTAGCAAAAGCTTACCGACGACACTTTTTCTGAGGGAATCCATTCCGTAGGTTTTCCGTGGGTTTTTCGTTGGAAAACGTAAATTCCGTAGGGTTTCCGTAAGTTTTCCGTAGGAAAATTCCGTAGGCAAATGGCTGTTTTCTTATAGTGATGGCCGCATAAATTTTCTTTTCAAATACTGTAATTGATGTTTAATATTTACATTATTGATGAAAAATACTGTTTGGAGTATGATGGTTATTGGTGATTATTAGTAGATAGTTTGTGGTAATGGTTGAAGTAAACATGTTAGATTGTTTGTGGACAATATGTAGGGTATTCTACACTACTCTTTTGGACTATGATGCCGTGCTAATGATCTATGTAGTTTCTTTTGACATAGTTCGTTAGTTTAATTGTTTATTTGTTTTTGGCTTTATTTTCAGATATAAAAGATGATTGTGTATCATGGGTGGCATTATGCTTTGTTGGACTTTTTACACCATTATTTTGTTTATCTTTGTAGGGAGTTGTTTTGCTTGTGGATGATGCTTCAAATTTGGGGTCTACACTAACATAAATGCATTACACTTCATTTTGAAAGAAAATATACAATGGATAAGGATTATTTCCCAATCAACAATACAATTTGGACAAACAATTATACAACTAGCAATCCCAAGTTCAATGCCACCAACTTTTGCATACCTATAGCACCCAAAACTTAATTTGTTGCAGCTTTTATTTGGCTTGTGGCTTAGTTTTCAGAATTTGCGTTCTAAATTTGTTGTAAACCATGCGTATTTGCATGTTCTTTATCATCATTAGGCATGGCACTAATGAGAAAATCTATGACTTAGGCAACAATGAAATAACCTTTAGTGATTTACATTTGAACTGTAATAGCATTTTAGAATCTTAGGCTCCACTTCTCTCTTATTCAACCAAATTGAAAAGAGGTTTTGGAGTCTAAAGTTTGCCTATAAAAAGAAGCATCCTCAAATGAAGAAGGCATCGAAGAAAAATACATTTCTCTACTCTCTTGATAATCAATAAAGTTTCTCTTATTTTCCAATTCCATTTCATTTGTAAAATTTTTAACTTTGTATAAGAACATAAAATAGTGTTTTACTATTCCTCTTTAATTTGTTCGATGTTTGTTTAATTTCGCTAATCAGACGCACACTCTGTACCTCTAGTATTAGAGCCTTGTTAGAGGCCTAATCTAGGAGTCTGCTCCTGTATTAAGATTGTGCTCAAGTATTGTAACAGTGTCTAAGGTATGTTAATTTATGATTTTGCGTGTTTCTTTTAAAATATTTGTGTAAATTGTATCTTTTTGCCTCTTGTTTTAAAAAATATTGGGGGCTCTTGTGTAATTGTTGATTTTGTATGTACTAGACCAAAGTCAAAGTTTGATTGTAATATTAAGGTTGTAATTGGAGATTGCAATCAAGGGTAGAAAGGGAAATATCTTCAAAGCCACGGCATTTAGAAAACAAATGGTGTAAAAGAAGGTATATTAAAAATTATTTCCACAAAAGCAAGTCTATAAATATTTTATTGGCTCACTTGGAAGGCACTCTTTGACTTTTATTGATAACATTTGTCGAGAGTAACCGACAACTTATCATCGTTGCTATATTTGTTAATTTCTTCAGCATGTTTTCAATTGTGACGAATGGCCACATAAGCATGAGTTGTTTAATCAATTTCCTGTAAATAATAATTTTTTTTTTTGAATACATATCATCGGATTACATCAATGATTCTTCGAGTACAAATTAAACTATTACATCATATTTCAAACAATATCATTCACAAACTATAGATAAACTATTACAATAAACTACTATTAAAATAGGATAATAAACTATCATAAAGGTAGAACTAAAGTCCACACAATCATCGGTGGGAATCGAACCCAAGACCTTTAGAATCTTGGGGCCTCAGCTTTGCCAGTTGAGCTAGGCCTCATCGACTGTAAATTAATTTTTTTGACATATTAAAATTGAATATCATTGAGAATATTGTTAAAAATAAACATTAACTGTTACGTGAAAGTAATATACCTACTCATACTCAATCAATACAATCTTGGCATACGACAATTCAAAATGACTTGTACGACTCAAATAAATCTATGAGGGATAATGACAAACATAATGATTTGGATTTTCAGAATTGGAACCATATGAGTGTATCCTCAAATTATAATCTTTTGAATGAAGTATTTTAACGCAATACCTATCAGATACAAAAAAAAAATATAGTTAACAAAATTATTAATCGATAATATATGATAAAAAATATAATTAATTAACTTATTGATGGATTGTAGATTAACATCAATTGATCGGTGGATGTTAATTTCATCGACCAACTTTAGAATTAAGCATTCTTCTAGATATTGAATATTATCCCTATCAATGGTAAGAAAAGATTTAGGAGCAAACTTATAGTTGGAGAGAATTTTCTCCATATTTTATAAGCATGAATTTTGTGATGCGAAAATTAAGTATTAAAGTATAGAGTATAGACCTTTTCGCATATATATACACACATAATTGAGGATAGTATGGAAGGAAAAATTGAATTTAAATTTGAATTACAATATCTAAAATATTTAAACATGCGCAGGGATCTTATTTTCTTTCATTTTTTTTTGGTTAACATTTGGGTCGATATTTAAGACTAAAACATCTGCATGGTCTTTTATCTTTTTTCATTTTTATTACGGACATTTCCTAATTTTAAGTGGTTATTGATATATTTTAGTTATGTATGGTTATCTTCTAAACAACCTTGCATCTCTATCTAATTTTTAATTCCATCTAAGCCTCAATTTTTTTTTAATGGATATTTCCTAATATACAATGGGTGCTTAATTACGGGGATTGTTAAAACCTTGATACACATTGATAAGTTTAAAATGTATAAAATTTTATGTGAAAGCTTTGTGTAATTTTCATTGTTTTTTTTGTTAAGGTTTTAAAGTTCTAAGTATGAAATTTGTGCTTTATGTAATAATACATTAATTCGATTAATTTAAAATATTTTTGCACCCTTAAAGAATGATTTTTTCAAGGTTTTAATGTCTATATCCACCCACAAGAGTTTCATGAGGTTATTGCAGGAAATCGGGCTAAAATTAATCCGAAAAAGCGGGCGCGCTTGCCGAGACAACTTTGGCCATCTTGATGTGCACAAAGCCATCTTGACAAGCGAAGTCATCCCGATGCTTCCAGTAGCTGCTGAAATTGTGCAATATGGGATGGTCAAAGTTGTCCCGATGTGCTCAAGGCCGTCTCGATGCGTTGCGCCAACAAGGAAAGCTTGTTTCCTGTTAGAATTTTGATAAGTCTATAATTATAGTCGATTTTTATATTTATTTTGTCGGACTTATCACATATTTTTCTCATTTTGAGCCTTGTAATGCGCAAGTTTGAGCTAAATCGTTCTTTCGTAGGTGAGAAGGCAAAAAGATTATAAAGGGCACAAAAAGCGGAATCAGAAGCTGTGTATTTACACAAACTATTTGAAGTAATAACCCAATGCAAGCCATTTAGAGAAGAAATGAGTCTGTATGAATGAGTACATATGCAAGATATTTCGAGTACTTGTGGGATTCAACACTCTACTCACTTTGTATTACTTGTACGACTGCGTGCACTTGCGTAGCCCCAACAAGTTTTGGTGTCGTTGCTGGGGATTGGCGCATTTGACTATGATACTAGCTTGTATGTTTAGACTAAATTTCTTTCTTTTTAGTTATTTATTTATTGTTATTTTTGCTGTTGAGTTTGTCTTCCTTCTTATATAGGTGCTTTTTAGTGTACGATCATGAGGCATGACCTTGAAATCGAAAGAGCTAATAGAAGAAGGAATGTAGCGAGAAGAGCTCGAATAGCTTAGGAACGCATTATGGCTGAAAACCAGAACAACGGGGTTACTGGTGGCAATGATCAAAATGCACCATCGGTTGGTCAAGTAGGTGCAAGAACATTGCGTGACTTCATTACACCCCAAGCCGAAGGAGCTAGAACGGGGATACAGCGGCCGCACATCGAGGCGAACAATTTTGAGATTAAACTGGCCTTATTAAACATGGTGACCAATAACTTGCAATTCTATGGCTTGCCAAATGAACACCCTCACCAGCATCTAGATAACTTTCTAGAGCTGTGTGACACTATAAAGATCAATGGAGCATCAGACGACGCAATAAGACTAAGGATTTTTGCTTTCTCTTTGAGGGATAAAACCAAAATTTGGCTCAATTTGGTGCCTAGTAGATCCATTACAAACTGGGAGCAACTGTTACATGCATTCCTAATGAAGTACTTTCCACCGGCCAAGACTGCCAAGTTCAGAAATGATATTTTCACCTTTTTCCAAAATAGGTGGGAGTCACTATATGAGTCGTGGGAGAGGTACAAGGAGTTGTTAATGAGGTATCCCCAATATGGACTACCCAAATGGACAGTGGTGCAGACGTTTTACAATGGGTTGGGGGCTAACACTAAAAGTACGATTGATGCAGTCGCGGGAGGTTCCTTGGTTACTAAAACCGTGGAAGATATCTACAACCTAAATGAGGAGATGGCGATCAATAACTATCAATGGTCGGCGAAATCTACCAATCAAAAGAACCAAGGGGGTAAGTTAGAGCTCAATGCCATTGCATCGCTACAAGCTCAGGTAAGTGTTCTTACTCACAAATTGGATTCCTTAAATGGTAACAACTTGAATGTTAGCCTAAACCATCTTGTGAATTATGTGGCAATTTTAATCATGTATCTACTGATTGCTCATTTGGAAGTCCATTTCCTATTGTTTCGAGTGAACAGATTAATTTTGTAGGAGCAAATATGCATGAAAATGTGCAAGGAAGACAAGCCAATAACCCCTACTCCAACACATACAACCAAGGGTGGAGGAATCACCCTAATTTCTCGTGACCCACTTAGAATGCAAATATGCTATAGTTTTAGCCCAGATTCCACCAAAGCTACCTACCCCAACAAGAGAAGGCGAGCTCCTTGGAAACAAAGATGGACAAATTCATTGATGTCTTGGGGGTTGAGATGGGTTTGCAAGAGAAGAGCTTGAAAACAATCGAAGGGAAGTTCGATCAAATTGCCAAAAACCAATCTGCATCCATTCACAATTTGGAGGTTCAAATGGGCCAATTGACCAATGCATTGACCAATAGAATTCAAGAAAATCTTCCGAACAACACAGAAGTTAACCCTAAGGAGCAATGCAACGCAATTACTCTAAGGAGTGGGAAGGAGTTGGAGCCACCGAGAGGGTCAAAAGTTGAAAGCAAGAACAAGGAAGACATTAAAGAACGTGATAATGCACATGGCAGTGGAAAACAAGAAGGGAGGAAGAAGATTGATCAAGCTCCATTGGTGTTAAAAGCAAACCCCTATGAGACTAAGGAGCCATTTCCACAACGTCTGAGGCAAGCTCAGCAGAAACACCAAAAGAAGCAGTTTCTTGATATTTTTGAGAAACTACACATCAATATCCCATTTTGCTGAGGTATTGGCAAACATGCCACATTACACCAAATTTTTGAAGGAGATCATGTCGAATAAAAAGAAATTGGAGGAATACCAGACTGTGGCATTGACGGAGGAGTGTAGCAGCATCATCTCTCAAAAGCCGCTATTGAAATTAAAAGATCCAGCGAGTTTTATTATCCCTTGCATGATTGGCAAGTTTTAATTTTCTAATTGTTTATGTGATTTAGGTTATAGTGTTAATTTGATGCCTCTTTCTGTTTTCAGGCAATTGGGAGTTGGAGATTTGTCCCTTGCTAGCATTCCTTGCAACTTGTTGATCGATTGCTCGAAACGCCCGTAAGTGTTGTAGAGGATGTGTTGGTGAAAGTTGGGAAGTTCATTTTCCTCGTTGATTGTGTGGTGCTCGACTGTGAGGATGGCAAAGATGTGTTTATTTTGAGTTGCTCGAGGGTGAGCAACATTTAAGTTTGGGGGAGTTGATAAGTCCGTAATTATAGTCGATTTTTATGTTTATTTTGTCAGACTTATCACGTATTTTTCTCATTTCGAGCCTTATAATGCGTAAGTTTGAGCTAAATCGTTGTATTGTAGGTGAGAAGTGAAAAAGGCCATAAAAACCATGAAAAGCGGAATCAGAAGCTGTGTATTTACACAAACTATTTCAAGTAACAACCCAATGCAAGCCATTTATAGAATAAACGAGTCTGTATGAATGAGTACATGCACAAGATATTTCGAGTATGTACCCAGTTTCAGTTATCAAAGACATAAGCGAATCTGTAAGTTTGAGTACGTACCCAAAATATTTTGGGTACGTACTCAAAGTCCGCGACAACGATAACAACCTTCCTTATTTAATTAGGGTGCTGATTAGGAAAGATACGGTAGGGGTTTCTCTACCACCTTTTAAGTCCAGATACATGCCCACAGCTATTATTCACATTTTTAGCTAAGGTTTAGAGGTTAGAACAATTCTCTTTCATACTTTTTATCTTTTTGGGGATTTTTGGGAAGAAGTAAGAAGGAAGGAACCAAGAGGTGAAGGAAGAACAACCGTTTGAGGGAAGTTTACATCTGAAATTTTCAACTAATAAGTTTATTTCTTTTCCTTTTATGGATTCTTTTCCAAATTTTGTTCTTGTTTTTAGTTTCATTATGAACTAATTCAATTGCTAAGTGTAAGGATGGTGTAGTTCACCTTTTTCGCTATTCTATGAAAATCCCATGATTTTGAATTTGTTTTTGTATGTTTTTGTGTGAATCTCATTTAATGCTTTGATACTTCGTTAGGTATGAATTTGAGAATCGTTGATGAGGTCGAGAGACGATTCACGATTATAGCTCTAATTAGACGAGATCAATTGGTATTAAAGTTGCATGAGAATGAATTTAATATCGATTGAGCCTTAAGGTGGTGATTAAAATTTATACAAATATTTTCTGTAGCTTGGATTAATTGAATGAGAATTGATTAGTCTAAAGCTTAGAAGAGATTGTATGAGTTAGTTTCACAATGCTCGAGAGAGATTGTGGATAGATTTGTTCCTGGCTGCACACAACCACGAAAACCATTCAACTTAGGAATTGGATTGGAATAGGAAATTAGGTGAAAGAAACCACCTTGCACTTGCATTTCTTGCATTGGTTATTTGTTTTTATTGCTATTCGTGAATTGTTTTTAATTGGAAATTAGCTTTTATTTAAAAAAACAAAACCACTCCTTAATTTGATCTATTTAGCTAAACAAAACGAGTCACTTTTATGGGCCAAATCATAATCCCTGTGGGATTCAACACTCTACTCACTTTGTATTACTTGTACGACTGCGTGCACTTGCGTAGCTCCAACAAATTCTGACTCCAATCACCTGATCACTATTTAAGGACATCAAAGGGATGATTTTCAGGGACTTTTTGGCTGATTTTCAAGAGGAGTTCAAGGATGAAAAGCTCAAAAAGGGTGATAATTTAAGGGCCAAGCTCTTCCATCTCTTAAGAGTATTGCCTAAACCCGAGTTTGCTTTTATGTGTTTCTTTGGTTTTATGATGTTTTTGTTTTATTTTCTCTTTGCTATGTCTAGCTAACTAAATCATAGGGTTCTAGGTTAGTCGTTGATAAACCTTTGTAATTTTTGTTGAAACCCTTTGATTTTAATTTGATATACTTCCTATCTATAATTCAAGGTTTTTAATTTGATTTTAATTTGATTTAGCTAACTAAATCATAGGGTTCTAGGTTAGTCATTGCTTTTACTTCCTATCTATAATTTGATATACTTGCTATGTCAAGGTTTTTTACAAGCTTTGAGATTTTATATTCGATTACGAAAGGGTGTGTATAAAATCTGACTATTTGTATTATTGACATAAGGGACGCATAGGTTAGAAATAATCATGCTCTTATGCGATCGGTTAGGTTAATTAGCGAGGACTGGTTAACTGACACAACTCTTGTGCGCAATGGGCCAAGGGAGATCCATATGTGATCATGAAAGTAGACACAGACATATTTGTTTTACATTTGTTTTACTTTTGAAAGGAGATTACAAATATTTTCGTCAGTTGGATCGTGGGAAAGTATATTAATTAAAATCAATAGGGGTTTAATTCGTTACAAAGGAGGATTCAATCGATGATGCCTAGACCCTAGCTTGTTTATTGATTTCTTTGCTTTGATTTAGTTGTTTGTTTTTGTTTTATCTTATCTCAATCAATTTTCGAAACTTAAACAATAGAGAACTTATAAGTTTGGTTCTTGGTAGCCTGTTCCTCGAGGGAACGATACTTGACTTCACACTTTATTACTTGAGTGACCCGTGCACTTGTGGAATATTCGCAACACACATATTCTTTTGGATAATTATAGATAATTATATATTTATAATTACACATGTGCCACAATAGACTGTAATGAGGCTATCCAAGTGTGTGCATAAATGACGCTTCCTAATATTTAGCGTGGTTATTGATATATTTTAGTTATGCATGGTTATGTTCTTAACAACCTTGCATCTCTACCGACTTTTTAATTCCATCTAAGCCTCCATTTTTTTAATGGATATTTTCTAATATACAATGGCTGTTTAATTATAGGGATTGTTAAAACCTTAATACACACATTTGGATAGTTATAGATAATTATATATTTATACAAAATAAAATTTATAATTACACACACGTCACAATAGACTATAATGAGGCTATCCAAGTCTACGCATAAATGATGTTTACTTGGATGGCGTCAAGGGTTTTGAATTATATATATATATATATATATATATTTAGATTAATTAAAATAAAAACAAAAATATGATCTTATTGTTGGTATATTGCTTACGTGTCATTTACGTGGATAAGTTAGATTTATTCATTTTTGCCATATTAAGTATTTCCATATTTTTGTATCAAAAAAAGTATTGCCATATTTAGTGTCTTTTAAGTCAAATAAGTTACATCTTCCAAAAATAAAAAAAATAAAAAAAATTAGAAGTTACAATTTTTTTATTAATTATTGCTTCCCATATTTCAATTCTATCTCTTTGCTAGCTCCTATGCATTGAGATATTCTTCTTCATTTTATATGTCTATGAAAATATATTTAAAACTCACATATATTTGTAAATATATTTGTAACACTTTTTTCTTTGCGAGTTACTTTTGCTTAAATTATACAATATATCAATATCTCACAATATTCTATAAATAAATTTAATTTCCTTTTCTTTTGATAATTTAGTAAATAATAATCACTTTATAATTAAAACACACACATGTTCATAATTTTTATTTTTATTTTTATTTTATTAAGCAAAATATCTTTTTTTACATATATTTATTTTTTTTCAATAATCTCTTTTTTTATCTATCAAAGAAAGTAAGTTGTATACTTTGTAGAGTGATTTTTGATTAATATAAATTTTAATATTTAAGCTAGTTTTTACTATTTTGATTTAAATTTTCAATCATATTCTTATTTTCCTAAATAAAAGGTATGAACATATAATGTATTCAAATTCTATGTATTTCAACTTAAGTGGTACAATAATATTTGTTTATAGAATTTTTTTTCAATGCAATACATGTTTTATGTATATATTCACATAGAAATGCGTTCTCTCTCTAGATATATATACACATTATAAAAGTATATAACGAATGATATTAATTATTTTCGTTAACAAAAACATTTCTATTATCATTTGATGTAGTCATCCTAATTTTAAATTTTAAGCATATATATGTATCCTTTTTTATAATATCAATTAACCCACCTTAATTCTTAGAAACCCTCATTTTCTTATCATAATTTATTTTTTATGTTCGCAAAAATATATCTAAATAAATATTTGTTTAAAACATACTTTTAATATGTTTTTCTTTGTAAATCACTTTTTAAAGCTATATACCATATTAATATCTAACAATATTTCTTTTACTTTTGTGTGTGTACTAACAAAATTATATACTTATCATCTCATTTGATCTATAGAAAATTTATGAATATTTAAATTCACAAAAATCCTTAACCCGCCCTCCCCTCCGTTTGTCTACACACACACACACATATTATATTCATGTCACCTAAATTTAAAATGAATATGATATTTCATTTACAAGTTTATTTTAAAACAATGTAAGATTCGAACGTTACATAAAATAGGACACTTAGAAATTCAAACATGTAAATAGCACTCATGAATTTTTTCGTTGACGGTAAAAGTATTTTCTCTTATTTGTATCTATGATTGTTAATAATTATTTAAAAGAAACAAATATTTATCTAAAATTCCATTAATCAAGATATGCTACATTTTAATTAAGTACTCAAAAAGTAATATTATACTTTTATTTACAATGTCCCATTTATGATATGTCAATCAAGCTAATTCTTAAACTGCGCGGGACGATAATTACAAATGAAGAAAATGATAAGGTGGAAAATGAGATTGTTACGAAAAACGTCTTATATGAAAAAAATAATGAAATGGTATTTTGTTTACCTTATTGTCTACATAAGCAAGATATGGACACATAAGGTGGACATCATTTTATATATGTATATATATATATATGTATGTATATATATTAGATTTTCCATGCTAGCAAATATGAAGTTATAGAAAATTGTGTAACTCCTATCATATTCCATCTAATGAATATAAGTCCTATCTAGATGAAATCTTCTTATATTTTTCTTATTCCAATAATTTTTTTCCTTAATTGTTTTGTATTTTGTAATCTATGTAGAAAAGTTTCATTATCTATGTTATATCTTAAATTAAATATATTATTTTTTTCTTAATCTACAATTATCGTCCTTGCAATGCATGGGTTGAAAAACTAATTATATGGTATGATTCACAACTTTTTTCCAAATGGAGTTATTGCAGATTTACACGAGATTTAACATATCTTAATTAACATAATTAATTTTGTTAATTTACTATGATTAAGTATTTTTAAATTAGAAAATTATTAATGACACTCCAAAATTATTATTGACACCCCAATCTTATTTTTATGCTAACAAATTGCCAAAAATGCCATTCTTTTGAAATAGGATTAATACATTTTACCCCCTTAATTATAGATTATATATCATTTACCTCTATAACTAATAAATGTGCCACCCAAACCACCTCCATCCCTCCAATAAGATACACTACTACAACAACTGTTTTTAGTGACCGATTCTGGCTTAAATCGGTCACAAAAACAGATCTGTAACCAAAAAAATTAGTCACGAAAACCTTATTCACAGTTTTTGGTGACTGAATTTGTGACTGACTATTTTGTGACTGACTTTGTGACTGAAGTGTTAGTCACAGAAAAAAATAATAGTGACTGAAATTTCGGTCACAGATTAAATTAATAGTGACCGAATTTTTGGTCACAAAATTAAGGAATAGTGATCGACTCTGTGACTGAATGTTTAGTCGCAGAAAAAAATAATATTGACTAAAATTTCTGTGACAAATTAAATTAATAGTGACCGAAATTTCGGTCACAGACTGAGGGGTCGGTCACTATACCTTTCATTCTGTGATCGAAATTTCAGTCACAAAATATTTGTAAATCAACACAAATTACATTTGTACCCTCATCAAAATTTAGTAGTTTTACTGATTTTACATTTACCTTGACTTTATCAAAAAAAATTTTTATTTGTGCACAAATTCTTATTTGTGAATTATTAGGAAACCAACCTTTAGAGAAACATTTTCATATTTTTGCAGAGTACAAGATTTTTCAGGAGTTATTATTATTATTATTATTATTATTATTATTATTATTATTATTATTATTCAATACCAAGTAATTAGCAAACAACGGGTTATAATCACAACTCTGTAATTTTTTTTCTTTGTTTTTAAATCTATTTTCCTTTTTTCTTTTAATTTTTAACCAAAATTATTTTCAAGGATATTTTCAATAAAAAAATATAGTATAAGCCATATAATCATCTAACACGTACAATGTAACAAGAATTTTTTTTTCTTAAAAATAAATATAAGAAGGATTTTGTGGATGTTAATTACCAATTAGACTCACATTTTTAGCAGTAGACAGTAGATATCACAATACTTTCTACGCCTCTAAAAGTGGGATATATATATATATATATATATCCATTGGATTAAAGTCCGCGGTCAAAAAATTAATAGAATTAATTAGCACAACTTCCTATCTTTTGGTTCATTATCATGCAATTCTATTGGATAAATACCTTAATAAATTATAAATAATAAAATTATACATAATATTATATTAATATATTTTAATATATAAATGATTAACAATGGATTTGGATGTGCATCAGTCGGGTTTCATAAAATAGACGTTTTTAGGTGGAAATACTTTTTTTTTCTTTTTTCTATGCTATGCAAATTTAGGTACAATATGGGATAGATAATCAGTTATTTATTTACTTATTTTTAATAATAAATAATTACATACATTTCGATCAATTATATCAATATATCAAATCAGATGCCACACAACCAATTAGATAAAGTTAGTAAATATACTTTTTGTGATAATACAATGTAGCCATGTGCAACTCGAACTCATTGCTAATCTTAAATAAATACTTATATTTGTGAAATTCGAATCTTTCAAAATAAGGCCCCCATCTTTACTATCGAAGCAAGATTTCATTGATAAATATATTATAAGAACTATTATTACGGGATATACGTGTTTGGTCACAATTTCACTCAAAGAAGATAGGTTTTGGTGACCGATTTGTCGGTCACAATTTTACTTAAAGAAGATAGGTTTTTGTGACTGATTTTTCGGTCACAATTTTACTCAAAGAAGATAGGTTTTTGTGACCGATTTTTAGGTCACAATTTCACTTAAAGAAGATAGGTTTTTGTGACAGATTTTTTGGTCACAATTTGCCTCAAAGAAGATAGGTTTTTCTGACCGATTTTTCAGTTACAATGTTACCTAAAGAAGAGAGGTTTTTGTGACTGATTTTTCGGTCATAATTTGCCTCAAAGAAGAAAGGTTTTTGTGACCGATTTTTCGGTCACAATTTTACCTAAACAAGATAGGTTTTTGTGACGGATTTTTCGGTCACAATTTGCCTTAAAGAAGAAAGCTTTTTGTGACGGATTTTTCGGTCACAATTTTACCTAAAGAAGATAGGTTTTTGTGACCGATGTTTTGGTCACAATTTGCCTCAAAGAAGATAGGTTTTTGTGACCAATTTTTCGGTCACAATGTTACCTAAAGAAGATAGGTTTTTGTGACCGATTTTTCGGTGACAATATGCCTCAAAGAAGAAAGGTTTTTGTGATAATACATTGTAGCCATGTGCAACTCGAACTCATTGCTAATCTTAAATAAATACTTATATTTGTGAAATTCGAATCTTTCAAAACAAGGCCCCCATCTTTACTATCGAAGCAAGATTTCATTGATAAATATATTATAAGAACTATTATTATGGGATATATGTGTTTGGTCACAATTTCACTTAAAGAAAATAGGTTTTTGTGACCGATTTTTCGGTCATAATTTTACTTAAAGAAGATAGGTTTTTGTGATTGATTTTTCGGTCACAATTACACTCAAAGAAGATAGGTTTTTGTGACTAATTTTTCGATCACAAATTACCTCAAAAAAGATAGGTTTTTCTGACCGATTTTTTGGTCACAATGTTACCTAAAGAAAATAGGTTTTTGTGACCGATTTTTCGGTCACAATTTGCCTCAAAGAAGAAACATATTTCCGTATTTGGTTAAAATTGACATATTATAGTCAACATCCCCCCTTCAATTATATAACTGTATAGAAGTGAAATAATCCTATTTTATCTCACTTCTTTAATTATTCTTTCTCTCACCTAATTCATAAACATTACTTCTTTGAAAACGCTACAAAACTAGTTTTGCTTAAACCCCCAAGTGATTTGGTGAAAATGCTAATAAACCCCCCATGGTTAAAAAGAATCGCGCATTTTTTAAAACAATGCATAAAGATAACAGAGAGTTAATTGCATCGCCTTTTGTGTGGGTATGCATGTGCTTTGGTCTTTTTTTTACTTTTAAGAGTGATGAAACTGACTGAAATGTCCTTAAATGCAAATATATTGATATTATACCCTTAATTCTTCATCCTAATTCCTCCATCACCATTCATTGGGGCAGCTACTTGCCACTGCCGAAAATTGTTGGTCTGAGCACCTTGTTAAGTTGAAACACCCTCAATTATTTTCGCCAAACCTCCAACCATTCATGTTTAATTAATTAGAGAAAATTTATAAGAAAACTCTAAAACTCACCACCAGTACCGCTAATTAATCTTGCTCTTTTAATTCCCCCAACACCCTCGGCCCTAACTCAAAATTGAACTCACTAATGCATTAACAAGACCAAATTGCTCAAAACCAATCTAATTTTCACCAAATATGTGTATCTTATTGTCTCTGTGTGTGTTGGTTTGTGTTTCATGTGTCTGCATGTGTGTGCGTGGACTACCATGTGTCTTTCATGGGTCCGTGTGTGTGCTGTTGTGTGTTCGTGTATGTGTGTTAGCGTGTTGCTGTGTGAATTTGTGTTTGTTGCTGTATGTGTGAGTTTCCCATGCGTTGTGTTTTAGTGTGTCTGTGTTAGTGTGTGTTTATTATAATATATATTATTTTAGTATGTATTATCTTGATCGTTCATTTCTTATGTTAGAAATCCAACGACTCTTAATAGGAGAGGTATAACAGGCATTTCGTGTAAATATTTTTAATGTTGTAAATTCATTTAATTTCACCATTATGAGTGATTAGACTAATATATATATATATATATATATTAATTTTTTCAATGTCCAATTTCACATCCAAATGCTACACTATTTTACTAATTTTCTTTTAAATTTATAAAAAGAGAACAAGCATTAATAAAATATTATTTAATAGATGGCCACATATGAATTGTAGACGGAGAATATGGAACGAAATTTATTCTTATCCCATCATCATTCATAAATCTTGCTTGTCCTATCTATACTATATAATAGAGCAAGGGGTTTTTTGACTACAATAACTTTAGTTTTGATCATATATATATATATATACATACATATTGGTGATTTTATTTTTTAGCTAGTTGATTAACCCATGTTTTGCACGTATGAGTTTTTTACATTTTTTTTTCCGATTACAAGAACAATTTGTCAAATAATTGGATATCAACTTTATTTTACTACAAGAAATATAAAAGGACAAAAAATTGTAAGTAACAAGCTTAATTTCCATTCTATCCTTCTTGTCGCAGGACCTCCCCTTGGAGCCATGGGCAACGCCAATTTTTTGCCAGAGTTCCAACTTCCAAGTATGATGGTAACTCCTCTTTCTAGCTTCTCTTGAGGGCACATCTCTCCTTCTATTAGTTCCCTTGTCTTTCAATACTATATCTGAGTCCCCTCTTATTTCCTTTTTTCTCCGCCTAGCCTCTTGGCCATTTATTCCCCTTGTCCATCATGGTTGACTTGAATAAAGCATCATTAACTCTTGTCCACCTCCCCCCACTTCATCATCTCCCACCCTAGAACCCACTACTCTAATTGCCAAAATTTACTCCGAAAAATCCCTGAATAATAGTGCTATCAAAATCACTCTCCTTCGAGCTCGGGAACCTTATGGAGAAGTCAAGGTCAATGTTATAGAACAAATCTGATAATTTTTACCATTGAAAACAGGAGAAGCCATTGTAGAGAAATTTAATTCTCCTTCCATACTCAAAAGAGTTTTGCTTTGATAGATGGAAATGTTGTGTTTGGTGGACCCTTAAATCACTTAATACTCACAAATCCCTCAAGAAGAAGGCTCTGATGCCAAGTGCAGTAAATGCAATCAACTTGGTCATGAGGCTATAATTTGTAGGAACAAGAACCAACAACAAGAAGTAAATGCTCAAGTTAATGAAGGAGACAAGGAGGACCAACTCTTTGTCGCAACCTGTTTTTCAAGTAGTAGCTCAGGTGAATGTTGGTTGATTGACAGTGGATGCACCAACCACATGACGAATGACAAAGAACTCTTCAAAGAGTTGCATTCAAAATCTATTACACAAGTTAGAATTGGAAATGGTGACTACATTCCTATAAAAGGAAGAGGAACTATTGCTATTTCAAGTCATTTGGGTACAAAGAATATTTCTAATGTGCTTTATGTACCCGACGTTGACCAAAACTTGCTAACTGCTGGTCAGTTGATAGAAAAGGGCTTCAAAGTTATTTTTGAAGATAAATATTGTTTGATCAAGGATGCTAATGGGCTGGAGCTGTTCAAAGTAAAAGTGAGAGGTAAAAGCTTTTCGTTAGATCCTTTGGAGGAGGAGAATATAGCATTTTCTGTTAAAGAAAGTACAACTAAAATGTGGCATAAAATACTTGGCCATTATCATTACCAATGTCTACTCAAAATGCAAAAACTGAATTTGGTTAAGAACATGCCTGGCTTGGACGTGCACTATCCAAATTGTAAAGCTTGTCATTTTGGAAAGCAAAGCAGGCTACCATTTCCAAAGACAATATGGATAGCTTCACACAAGTTGCAGCTGATCCACACTGACATTGCATGACCTCAAAGGACTCCCTCTCTTAAAGGTAGCCTTTACTACATTATTTTTATAGATGATTTAACCCGAATGTGTTGAATTTATTTCCTAAAGTTTGAGTCAGAGGCTGCAAGTGTTTTTTGGAAGTTCGAAACAAAGGCGGAAAATGAGAGTGGTTGTAAAATCCAGTAATTGAGGTCAGACAATGGCAAGGAATATACTTCTCAACAATTTAACATGTTTTGTTAAGAAGCATGCATAAATCATTAGTTTACAGCTCCTTATACTCCATGGCAAAATGGAGTAAGTGAAAAAAGAAACAGATATATTATGGAAATGACAAGATGCATGTTGCATGAGAAGAATTTGCCAAAGAAATTTTGGGTGGAAGTAGCAAATACAACAGTGTTTCTTCAAAATAGACTTCCTACAAAGGCGTTGGAAGATCAAACACCATTTGAAGCTTGGTATGGATTCAAACCTTCATTGAACTTTCTTAAAGTGTTTGGTTGTCTTTATTTTACTTATGTTCCTCAGGTTAAACAAGATAAACTAGACAAAAGGCTGTGGTAGGCATCTTTGTTGGATACAATAATGTCTCAAAGACATACAAAGTTTTCAAAACACAAATTGAGACCATAATCATCTCTAGAGATGTGCATTTTATGAAAAATGAGCAGTGGAATTAGGATGAATCAAGTAAGGCAAATCAAATCCCAATTGAGCTTGTAAATGCATGCTAGAATGAACTAGTGGATGATGTGCCAGTTAGAGGCACTAGATTGCTCACGAACACATATTAAAGATGCAATGTAGCAGTATGCGAACCTGCTAGTTATTATGAGGATAAAAATGATCCACATTGGATAGTTGCAATGAAGGAGGAGCTGTATGTGATTGAAAAAAAAAACTTGAGAGCTAGTTGACAAACCTCAAGATAGAAAAATAATTGGGTTGAAATGGGTCTTTAGAACTAAGTTAAATGCAGATGGTTCTATTAACAAGCACAAGGCGAGACTTGTTGTTAAAGGGTATGCTCAAATTTTTGGTATAGATTATTCTGACATGTTTGGCCCAATTGCTCGGTTAGACACAATCATGTTACTATTTGCAATTGCTGCCCAAATGGATTGGAAAGTGTACAAATTGATGTCAAGTCAGTGTTTCTTAATGGTTTCCTACATGAGGAAATCCATGTTGAGCAACCTGAAGGCTTTGTGGAAAAAGGCAAAGAAGACAAGGTCTATAGGCTAAAGAAGGCACTTTATGGCCTTAAATAAGCACCAACGACCTCGTATAGTCGAATAGATGATCATTTGATTACAATCGGCTTTGAAAAAAGTCTATCAGAATCTACTCTTTACATCAAGCACCATAGCGTTGATATTCTTATTGTTTCTCTTTATGTGGATGATCTTTTGATAACGGGAAGCAGCTCTATGCTTATTGATGATTTAAAGAAGGACACAATAAAAGTTTTTGAGATGACAGACCTTAGTCTAATGTTGTATTTTCTTGGCATAGAAATCAAGCAAGAACAAGATGGAGTTTTCATTTGCCAAAAGAAGTATGCAAAGGAGATTTTTAAGAAATTTCACATGGAATATTGCAAGGAAGTGAACACTCCCATGAATCAGAAAGAAAAGTTAAGTAAGGATGATAGAGTTGAAAAAGTGGAGGAAGCTTATTTTAGAAGCTTGGTTGGGTGTTTGATGTACCTTACAACTGCAAGGCCGGATATCTTGTATGCTGTAAACATTTTATCTCGGTGCGAGGTGCATTTAAAGGCAGCCAAAAGGGCTGTTAGATACATCAAAGGCACTATCAACTATGGTATCAAGTTTAAGAAGAGCCAAAATTTCAGATTATAAGGGTATTCCGATAGTGATTGGGCAGGTTCTATTGATGACATGAAAAGTACTTCAGGGTACTGTTTCAGTTTTAGCTCTTGAGTTTTTTCATGGTGTTCTAAAAAGCAAGATGTTGTGGCGCCATCTACAGCAGATGCAAAGTTTGTAGTTGCAACAGCAGCAGTTAATCAAGCATTGTGGCTGAGAAAAATATTAGTTGATTTACACATGGAATAAGATTAAAGCACTGAGTTGTTCTTGGATAATCAAGTTGCAGTAGCAATCTCTCACAATCGTGTCTTTCATGGAAAGACAAAGCACTTCAATATCAAATTGTTCTTTTTGTGGGAAGTGAAAAAGGGTAGAGTAGTGACTTTACTCTATTGCAAAACTGAAGATCAATTAGCTGATGTCTTCACCAAGCCACTATCAGTCAACAAATTTGAGCTATTAAGGTAAAAGCTTGGAGTTTGCAGCTCTTAAAGCAAGGAGGAGTGTTAATAAGTGCTTACTGTACTATATCTAAATAATAATGTAAAGTTGATTAACAATTTGTATTTTTAGTTTTTAGGAGTTAGTTTTCTAGCAAAAGGATAGAATCAGTTATTCTATTTATATTAGATCAGTTTTTCTTGTAAAAAACTGATGTATGTTCTTGTAGAATTAATTCCAATTATAATTCTCTGTTTCTTCTTAAAAGGTCTTCTTCTTAAACACTAACAATTTTGAGGGACATTTGCAAATGCAAACAAGCCATTTCCAAAGGGGCACTCTTCATTGTCTCAACTAACTCAACCATTAAAACATGGAAAGATCCTTGCATTCCTACCATTGATGGTTTCATTCCTATGCATCCCTCCTTCCTTGACCTAACAATTGCTTCCTTTGATAAAATCTCTTCTCTTATGAGCCTAGATGTTATGTCATGGAACTTTTAAATTTATTTGCGCTTAACATCTTAATATGAAAACTCCAAAATGCCCTTATAACATAAGAATGGAAACACAGTCATTTTTAAATCAAACATGTAATTTTCTCTCTTTAAAAGTCTCTCTCCTTTATCTCTAACCAATAACCAGCTTCCCCCCAAAATTCCTAACCACCACCACCTTCGGCGATGCTGTCGGCAATAACCGCTGATTGATTTCAAAATCCAATTAACAAACTCAACACCATTCGACTCGTATTTTCCAACGGTGTATCATTCAAGACCGTCGGACGTCATTTGACCGTCGGTCAAAGGGTGTCGATTTTCTTGATTCCAACGAATTCTATAGTGCTGGAATCGTCTAGCCTCAAGCTTTCTGGATCTACCGCGGCCAACCCTTTTCACCACCAGTTCCTCTACCAAGTTAGCCCACTTCTTTCCAAAATGCCCCCTTCTTCAATCTACTTTACTATGTATACATATATACTTTACTACGTATACATAGTTTTGTGTAAACCCTTTCGTTTTTTTCAATTAATTTGTGTTAAATATATTTTTTTATTTTTTATTAAATTAAAATCTGAACATATTAAAGATAATATATTTGTAAAAGTTTATCTATACAAATTGAGTTTAATAATTATAATTTTAAATAAATCCAATTTAATATAAATAAGTTTTGAAAATTATAAAACTTAACATGCAATACGGAGTTTATTTGAACCCTTATAAAACACCCCAGGGACATATTGGTCACTTGAAAATAGCTACAAAATAAAGTCTGCCAAAAAAGGGTAATTTGAAATTTTACATAAAAATTTAATGAAACCCTAACGGAACCCTAATGTTGGAACTTTATTATTGGACGGAAGAAACCTCAATTGGGTTATTGTAATATACACAAAATTGTGGGTTAAACTGTAATTTTGCCAAACCTCAGGAGAGGTAGTTGTTTTACTCATTTATTTTTGCTTTTTTATATTATAAATAAGGAATGTAAACAACAACAACAATAATAAAAATAATATGTACTATTAATAAAGAGTTTAGATTCATACTTTAAATATGTAATTAAATTATATTTTAAAATTTTATTTTACACACACATCGAGTATGCCTCACTGACTAGTAATAATAATAACAATCCAAATATAAAAAACTCAATTTATAAGAAAAAACCAAATAAGTGAATAAACAACAAGTTTCACAATTTATACGCCCATTAATAAGAACAACTATTAAAAATCAGTAATATTAGCACATTCAATACTTGTGCATAATAAAAAATAATATCATACAATGACATAATAAATTTTTAGTAGTATTTATAATATTAAAATATTTTTAATAGACTTATGAAATTAGTGATGAGTAAAAATAAAATTATTTCAAATAAAAAACTAAAAAACAATTACAAATAAAGTTTTAAAAAAGTAATATTAAAGAGTATTGACATATGGAAGATGATAGAGAGAGAGAGAGAGAGAGAGAAGAAAGAGGAGGGAAAGAAAAAAAAAAGGAGAGAAATAAAAAAGAATGTGAAAGAAGTAAGAGGAGAGAGAAAATTAAGAAAAAAGAAAAAAATTGATAGACCAAAAAAACTTATCAGAACAAATGTAGTTACTGTTGGGAATGTGGTGCTTTTTATCAGGGCGTGATTTAGGCTATGGTGTTTAGTCGAGGGGAGAGTTGGAATCTCTATTTTAAGGCGAGATTGCCCGGCGCTAGTGCCAACGGAACCGGCAATCGTCTCCCAAGATATAATGACTAACTTCTCGAAAACAAAGCACTCCAATTTTTGACAAACAACGAACTTAAAAGGTATTTGAACTCACAAGACTTGTTGTAATGCTTCTGGAGAGTGTTGGGAGTGAAATGCATAATGTATTAAGTGAATTCGGATTTTGATCGATGAAATGCAGGGGGTTATTTATAATATCTAAAGAGTTGTGGTTGAAGTGGCAAAAAGCTGCAACCCTTGGGGCTTGCACTGGTTTGGTTACACCGAACCGGCTTGGCAGCAGCTCATGCCCGTTCGGGTGCGGCTAGCCATTGGCTGCACTCGGGTGCGGTCCGAACCCGTTTCAGCTAAATTTGAGCTGATTTTGGACCTAAATTCAATTCGGATCGAACAGAAAAAGAATTATATTTTATTAAGCCCGAACCCATGCCCAAGCCCGGCCTGCTTGCCAGCCTCGCCACGCAGTGCCGAGCCGGCCGGCCGGACAACTGCTACAGTGCGTGCGTGTGGGTTTGGTTCGAACCTACATACCTGTAGGCCCTCTTCCTGTTACACACTTATGAACTTCCAAAGGGCCAACCCTTACTTTCAACTAGTTACTAAATATACAAGACTTTCTTATATTATTTTTCCTATGTAGGACAACCACATTCCACAACTTAATACTTTATTTTAGCTTTTACCTAGCTATCTTGTATAATTAATTTCTCATTCACCCTAAATTGATTTTGAGTAATTAAATATATTTTCGTATCTACTCGTGACATAGATTACAAATAATCAACTTGTTTTCCAAAGCAACAAATGGAGCTTCATCAAAACATTGGCCAAAGTTGGTCACTTACCAACTTGTATAACAATTTTTTCTAACAATTCCCCACATCAATGAATATTAATGCATATGCGACTCATGCAGATAACATAATGAGTTCAAGCGAAAAGCTGCAGAATCAGGATATGTAGCTTGTGGCTTTGAATCTTCCTTAGAGATATACCATCGGATTTACTTAGCTAGTCAGTGAACGTGATGTTTTGAACTGCCCAGCTGTTTGTGTAAACCAAGATATTAGTGTTCTCACAATAACTTCTCTAACACCTTTCGGTTCTCATGGTTGTGCCTGTGTTGGCTGTGGGCTATATCTTGGATTCATAAGTGTTTACCATTTGAAGCTGCCACATTTCATACTTGTATAGATGAACTCCTATTTAAGAGTATCATGCCATACTCCACCTACTCAGGCGTAGGAATCATTAAAAGCTTTAGCCTAACCTTTTACCCCTTTGCAGGATGTTCTTTCATGTCACAGGAACGGGTAGTAAGTGCTCGCCTAAACCTTAGTAACTTAGTTATCCCATTGAACCAAGATCTTGGATTCTCCAGTCAACAAGGTCGGGTCACCGCTGAGTCTATAGCTAGTGGGTTTTCATCCCATTCCCCTCGACAAGAAGTATATTTGATCTCTAGGAAGGCCTTTGGTTAACGAATCCGCTAAATTCTCCTTCGATTTTACATAATCAAGAGAAATAATTCCCCTTGAGATCAACTGCCTAGTGGTGTTATTTCATCAACGAATGTCTCGAGACCTACCATTATACATGCCACTCTATGCCCTTCTTATAAATGCTTGACTATCACAATGTATAGCTATAACAGGCACCAATTTTGGGCAAAGTGAAATATTTCTAAAAAGTTTCTTAGTCATTCAGCTTCTTCTCCAGCTTTATCCAAAGCTATAAACTCTGATTCCATTGTGGATCGAGCTACACATGTTTGTTTAGAAGATTTTCGAGATGTTGTAGCTCCACCTATAGTAAATACATATCCACTGGTAGACTTAGAGTATCTTTTGTATCAGATATCCAATTTGCATCACTGTACCCTTCTAACACAATTGGATATCTTGTATAATGTAATCCATAGTTCATTGTGTGTCTCAAATATTTCAGTACTCTAGTTAGCTCTTTCCAATGTTCATTACTTGGATTACTTGTAAATATACTCAATTTATTCAGTGAGTATGCTATATCCGAACGAGTGCAGTTTGTTATATACATTAAACTGCTTATTATCCGAGCATATCCTAGTTGTGCCACGTGTTCACCGTGATTTTTGGCTAGATGGACACTTAAGTATTTTCACTGGTGGACTATTATACGCATTAAACTTTCTAAGCACTTTCTCAACATAGCGCGTTTGTGATAATGCTAGTCCTTTAGATGTCTTGAGGATGCAACACCCATATCTTTCATATCAAAATGTTTCATCAACATTTTCTTAGTATTCACAAAAATATCGTGATTACTACCCAGAATCAACATGTCGTCTACATAGAGACAGACTATGACATAAGCATTCGGTGTGCTTTTAATATATACACACTTATCACACTCATTAATTCAAAAACCATTTGACAACATTGTCTGGTCAAATTTTACGTGCCACTGTTTCGGAGTTTGTTTAAGTCCGTACAATGACTTAACGAGTCTACACTTTATTTTCTTGTCCTGAAGCAAAAAAGCCTTCGGGCTGCTCCATATATATCTCCTCTTCTAACTCACCATTTAGAAAGGCTATTTTAAGATCCATTTGGTGTATCTCAAAGGTTATGCAAGGCTGTTATAGTAATGAGAACTCTTATGGATGTTATTCTTGTTACAGGCGAGTAAGTATCAAAGAAATCAAGGCCTTCTCTTTGTGTAAACCCTTTGGCAACCAACATCGCCTTGTACTTATCAATAGTTCCATCTGCTTTATATTTTCTCTTGAGAATCCATTTACATCCCAACGGCTTTGTACCAGTTGGGAGGTCAACTAACTCCCAAGTATGATTCTGCATAATAGAATCTATTTCACTATTTATGACTTCTTGCCACAATGGAGCACCTAGACCGAACAACTCTTCGTTAATGGTTCTAGGCTCGTCGTCTAACATATAAGTTAGGAAGTTCAGACCAAAGCTCTTAGCTTTTCTTGCTCGTTTGTTGCATCTTAGTTCATCATTTTCTTGTTGATCACCAATTGCAGTATCATAAGTTCTTTTATTTGAACTTTCTTCCCTAAAATCTTCATCTTTTCTTTCTTTGCACTGAAAGATGCCTTAGAAGAATACAACATTCCTTGACTCAATAACCGTGTTTTCAGCTATTTCAGGGATTGCTAATTTATGCACCAGAAAATTATATGCGCTACTGTTATGCGCATATCCTATAAATATACCATCAATTGTTTTCGGCCATATTTTCACTTGTTTAGGCTTAGGTACTTCTACCTTAGCTAAACGCCCCCACACTTTAAGGTATTTATAAGAAGGTTTATGTCATTTCTATAACTCATATGGAGATTTCTTCTTACTTTTATGGGGTATTTTGTTAAGAATGTGGTTAGCCAAAAGAATGGCTTCCCCCCACAAGTTCTGAGTTAGCCCTAAACTTATCAACAAAGCATTCATCATCTCTTTTAGAGTATGATTCTTGCATTCTGCAACACCATTAGATTGTGGTGAATATGGAGTTGTAGTTTGATGAATTATGGCATTTTTGGAGCAAAACTCATCATATTGAGCTCCGTATTTTCCACCTCTTTCACTACGAATTACTTTAATTCGTTTGCTAAGTTGATTTTCAACCTCATTCTTATAATTTTTAAATGCCTCTAAGGCTTCATCTTTGCCTCTTAGCAAAATACATGATAGAACTTTGTGCTATCATTAATAAAAGTTATAAAAATACTTTTTTTCTGCCTCTAGTTTGCACAAACTTTAAGTCACAGATATCAATGTGAATTAACTCTAGAGGTTCAGTATTTCTTTCAACTGAATGAAAAGGTGCTTTAGTTAGTTTTGCCTCAACGCAAATCTCACATCTTTTATTCGAGTTAACATTAAATGAAGGCAATAATTCCAAATTTACAAGTCTTTTTAAAGTGTCAAAATTCACATGTCCTAATCTACTATGCCATAAATTAGAACACTCAGACAAGTATGTAGAAGCAGTTATTTTATTACTGTCAAAGTTGCGAAGCACAGTCATTGCATTCATCTTGAATAGCCTGTTGTTTAAATAACTTTTTTCCTATAAACATGCTATTCTTAGTCAATGCAACTTTATCGGACTCAAAAACTAGCCTAAACCCTGATTTTACAAGTAACGAACAAGAAACTGGATTTTTTCTAATATTTCGAACATACAACACATCTATTACGGTCAGCTCCTTACCCGAGGTCATTTCAGAATCACTTTGCCTAAACTGACGACTGGGGAGGTTGTTGAGTTGCCCATGAATATCTTGCGTCCATTGATCGGAGTATAGGTAGAGAACAACTCTTTATCCAAACAAACGTGGTGCGTAGCTCAAGTGTCAATCCACCAGTCTTTCGGGTTGTTGATCAAGTTTGCTTCAAATACCACCACTGAGAGGTTCAACTCAGACATGTCAATCGATACCCTTTTGTTTTCAGTCAAGTTGGCCTGGTCCTTCTTGTCATTGCCTTTCTTAGGGGCCTTGCAATCTTTGGCTATATGATTCGGCTTATCGCAATTAAAGTAGCCCCCTATGAACTTATTGGCATTATTGGTTTTTTGACCACTGCTAGGATGCTTTCGCTTCTTGCTAGCATTTGGTTCCAACAAATTCACCTTTACCTCTATTTGCAGCTTATTTGATTTGATCTCAGATTTTCAATTGTCTTCTTTTATCCGAAGCCGAATGATCATATCCTCAAGCCCTATTTCCTTCTGCTTGTGCTTCAAATAATTCTTGAAATCTCTCCAAATTGGTGGTAGCTTCTCGATCATCGCAGCTACTTGGAAAGATTTACTCAACTGCATTCCCTCAGCATGAATATCATGCAATATCATCTACAGCTCCTGGACTTGACTTATGATAGCCTTGGAGAAGTCAAGAAACTTGTCGACTATGAATTTCTTCAAGCTGGCATCTTCCATCTTGTACTTTTTCTCCAAGGATTCCCATCACTCCTTGGCCATTTTGAACAAGCTATATACACTGTACAACGTATTGTCTAGCACATTAAGCACATAGTTCCTGCATAGGAAGTTACCTTGACCCCATGCATTATATGCTGCCCTTTTTTCGATGTCTATCTCATTTTCAGATATGGAGGGCACATCCTCTTTTAAGAACCTTGCTAGGCTCAACGTCATGAGGTAAAATAGCACCTTCTGCTGCCACCTTTTAAAATCAGTCCTAAAAAAAATTCTCTGATTTCTCAGCGTGAATCGGAGCAGGCGTAAAGGCAGTAGGGACGGATGTAGAGGCCATAGCTAAATCATAGAAAATCTTGTCTTAAAATTGTTGTAAATGTAGTGCTTTTTATTAGGGTGTGATTTAGGCAACGGTGTTTAGTTGAGGCGGGAGTTGGACTCTCTGTCTTTAAGACGAGATTGCCATGCACTGGTGCTAACAGAACCGGCAATTATCTCGCAAGATACAATAACTAACTCCTCAAAAAAGGAGCACTCTAATTTTAGAGAAACAACAAATTTAAAAGGTATTTGAACTCACAGGACTTGTTGTAATGCTTTTGGAGAGTATTCGGAGTGAAATGCAGAATGTATTTAGTGAATTCGGACTCTGATAGATAAAATGGCAAATGTAGGGTTATTTATAATATCTGAAGAGTTGTGGCTGAAAGGGCAAAAGGCTACAACCGTTGGGGCTCGCCCTGGTTTGGTCACACCGAACCAGCTTGGCAGTGGCTTGCGCTCGTTCGGGTGTCATTGGAACCCGTTTAAGCTCAATTTGGACCCGAATTCAATTCAGATCGCATCCAAAAAGAATTATATTTTATTGAACCCAAACCCGGCCAACCCCCCTCGCCACATCGTGCTGAGCCGAACGATGTTAGCAGCGCGCAATGTGGGTTTGGTTCGAGCCTACTAACCACCCGTAGGCCCTCTCCCCGTTACACACTTGTGAACCACAAAGGAGCCAACCCTTACTTTCAACTAGCCACTTAAATACAAGACTTTCTTGTATTATTTTTCCTATGTGGGACAATCATATTCCACAACTTAACACTCCATTTTTAGCTTTTATCCAACTATCTTGTGCATTTAATTTCTCATTCACCCTAAATTAGTTTTGAGTAATTAAATACATTTTTTGTATCTACTCAAGACATAGGTTACGAATAATCAACTTGTTTTCTAAAGCAGCAAATGGAGTTTTATCAAAACATTGACCAAAGTTGGTTACTTACCAACTTGTATATCAATTTTCCTAAAAGTTACTAAAGGGGCCTTCCTCTTTATATAATAACTAGCCATCAGGGCATGCAATCCCTGCGTGCATAAATGTATGCAAATTATAATTAATATTTTGGTATATAAATATCAAAGGCAATTAGTTAATAGCGCATATCAATATAAAATATTTTGCATGTATTAAAGATGCAACTGCTACAACAAAAACCTATTAAAGATGCAACCGCTATCAATTATATACAAAACTATTTAAAATTATTTTCATAAAATACCTACACTATAAACAGAAGATAAATTTCCACTATGAGATGGGTTTGATGGCATGTACTTCAATTTGCAGCAGCTTAATAATTTTGTAAGGTCATGAACTATAATCCTGCTAGCCCTAACCCCGTGCCTAGGCACGGAATACTACTATTTTAGAATATAGTAAATAATGTATAATTTCTATAGTAATAGAAAGAACGGTAAATTAGAAATATATAAGTTTGTAAACAAAACTAAATTAGAGTTTGGTGGACAATTGTTAATGCAAAATATTTTGTAGTAAACTCAATGTCAAAAATTTATACACGAACAAACTTATATGAATGTATACTTTAGTTGAAATATAATACCAACAACTATAATCTCTAGTAAATAATAATAGTTTTTACTATATTTTAAGGATTTCTTACTTATAATTTAGAAATTGAAATAAAGCGTGTTAACTCCATATTGTAAGAGTATACTCAAAGGTTTAAAGCGTATAACTTTGTCAAAAGAAAAATAAAAGAGAAAAAGAACTTAGCATACAATGAAATTTAATAGTAAATGGCTAAATGAATTCATAATATTTTTGTTATTAATACAAATACTTGATGATTATGAGGAGTTCAAATGGTGGTAGAGTTTGTAGAGAATATTAAAATACTAAAAATATTAAATGTAAAAAGATTTTAAATTTAGATTAAAAAAATACACATATAGGGATATATATTCATATATATTCAATCAACTGTAATAGACTGCCTTTATTCAAAAAAAATGTATTAAAGTTAGAAAATCTTTCTTACTATAGTATAAAAATTAATGAACAAAAAGACAAAAAAGAATCAAACTAAATTTATAAGAACCTAAATAAAATGAATCGATAACAATTTTGAAGAATAAAATAACAAAATAAAAGGAAGTGGTAGAAATTATTAAAAAAAACTAACTTGAAAACATCATATATGAACTTTTATGAGGAGAAAAAAGAGTTTGAGTTATACGTACAAATGAAAAATATTAAAAAAGAAAAACACGACAAACTAATTGGGATCCTTGAAGCAAAATATTCAAAGAAGCTTGAAAAAATTCTTCTTACTATAGGGCAATAAATTAAATGAAAAAAATAATGATAACAAACAAAATTTAAAAAAAAAACTTGAATAAAACAAAATAATAACAAATTTCAATAGCGAAATTATAACAGAACAAAGACAAAGAATAGAATACATAAAATGATAGAAAAGATCAAAGAATTAATTTGAAAACATCATGAAAAGTGAAATATTTGTAATGCCTATATACGAAAAAGAGAAATATTAATACGAGTAAGAAAGAATTTACGTTTAATAAATCTTAATGAGAGATGGGTAATGGCTAGACGAATTGCTAGTGTCTCTTGTAGCTAAATTTTTGGAGAAATTATTGAGCAAAGTATTAATAATATAATTTTATCTTGGATTTTTGGATTAATATTGATTTGTTGGTTCAAGATAATAAACCATATATACTTATCCGAATTTAAACTAAAATAAACAATAAAATTGCACACGTGGTAAAATGAAATTTAGTGAAACTATCCAAATATGTGTTTACATGGTGCTAGTGTTTAACCCCGTGCCATTGCACGAAATATATTCATAAACTTATATTATAAAAAATAATTTTAGAAAAATAAATTAGCTTTTTTTTTTTTTGCAAAACAAATTGATAAATTTATTAGAAAATTGCATAATTATGGAATATATTTTCTTTTAATATTAATTTTCGTATAATTAATAAGGCAATGAAGTTTTAAGAATTTATGTAGATCAAAAACATTTAATTATTAGTAAAGTAAATGATAAATATTGTTATTAAGATAATACTTTTTTATTTTATCTACATTAAATTTTATCTATCTTACTTTAAATACTTGATAATTATTGGATTCTTTTGGATAAATATAGATCACAAATATACTTATTTCAATTCATATAGAAAAAATAGTTTGAATTTTATACATGACAAAATAGAATTAAATGAGACTATCGACATATGCGCTTACTTAGATAGTCTCAAAGCTTCTAAATTATAATATATATATATATATATATATAGAGAGAGAGAGAGAGAGAGAGAGAGAGAGATTAAAAAAATAGTCAGCAAATAGAAAGTCAAACCTATTTGAAAAATAATAACAAAAACATACACATATACATATTAATTCACTTTGTTTGAATTTAAAGACATGAGACTAAAAGAAACTAAAAGAAGACTTCATACAGCCAAAAGGAGAAATACCAATAATCACAAAAATATAGGGCTCTTTTTCACTTCCTTTTTCTTTTTTCTTTTTTCTTTTTTTGTTTTTAGAGAATACTACTAATTATAATCAAATTCTCTTGATGCTCACCTTTTCTTTGTACAAGAGATTTTATTGATGTGAAAAAAAAAATGAAATTGAACTTCCTTGAAAGAGGAGCAATGTGGGGGAAGAAAATGAGAACACGGGGTAAAAAGTTAAGTTGATGGAGGAGTAAAAGTTCATTTAAGACCTTAAAATGTTTTTCCATTCAATGAAGAGTTTAAGGGTATATTAGATATATCAAAATTCGGTGTGATGATGTCAAAACTATCAGTTTAAGCGTATAAAGACTCTTTTTTATTTATAATAATAATAATAATAATAATAATAATAATAATAATAATAATAAAATCATAGGTAAAGCCCAAACACATTGGAAACCAAGAAATAGCTTAGGCTAGTAGGTCCACTTTATGGCATTATTATAATAATAAAATCATAGGTAAAGCCCAAACACATTGGAAACCAAGAAATAGCTTAGGCTAGTAGGCCCACTTTGTGGCATTGAGGATTTTATTACTGATTTGGTCCACTAATCAAGGTAAAATTACACTTTTGGTCCTACAACTCTGGCTTTGTAATACATTTGGTCCTATAGTTTTTTGCTTGATAAATGTGGTCCTCTAATTTAATATGCCTTTACATATTTGGTCCTTTTTTTTGGCACATTTAGTCCTGCACTCGCACATTTGGTCCTATAATCTCAAATTTTGTCCTTTTTTTCACATGTTTGGTCCTGAGATCTCAAATGTAGTCCCTTTTTCCACACATTTGGTCCTTCACTCATTTTTCAATCCAAAATCGAATTTTTTCAGCTTGTGAAACATGATTTGCATGTGTTTTTTTTCCCAATGGGTGAAACATTAAGTCAGTCACTTAGGGTAAATTGCAACTAGATAATTTTCAACAAAATTAATTCGCTTTCACCCGCCTAAAAACCCCCCAATTCAAGACCCTAATTTTCTATTGGACGATTCGAGAAATCTTTGTTTTTTTTTTATGCCCAAATTCGAGTGGATAGTAGAAAAAATTGTACTTCACTTTCACCCGCCTAAAAACCCCCCAATTCAAGACCCTAATTTTCTATTGGACGATTCAAGAAATCTTTGTTTTTTTTGATGCCCAAATTCGAGTGGATAGTAGAAAAAATCGTGGGCTAACCAATTTTTTTATGCTAGATTTTGAGTATTATGAGGGATTGTGCCATTTTTCTTCGTATTTGTTTAATATGCTTTTTTGTTTGAATTGTTATTTTTTTTATATTTAATGGTGAATTATTATGTTTTTATAGTGTTATTTGACAATAAGTGGGTTTTTTTAAGAATAAATTATAACATTAATTTTGGCTTTTATTAAATACTTTGAATATATTTTCTGTTGATGAGTGTACTAAACATCTATTATTTCTAGCAGAAAAAGTTTGATTTTGGACAAAATATAGGTGAAGGATCAAATGTGTGGAAACAAAAGGACCACATTTGAAATTTCAAAATCAAATGTATGAAAAAAGGACCGAATTTGAAATTCCAAGACCAACTGTGTGAACCTAAGACCAAATGTGCAAAAAATAAGGACCAAATATGTAAAGGCGTATTAAATTATAGGATCACATTTGTCAAACCAAAGGTTACAGGACCAAATGTGTCACAGAGCCAGAGTTATAGGACCGAAAGTGTAATTTTACCACTAATCAATATGCCTTTTCATCACATTTGGACCCAAACCCCGCAAAATCATTTTGCTATTTCAAATTCCATTTCACATTGTTACAACAAACCTCAAACAATAATTGGGGCTTGGGACTTAGAAGTGCATTGGTAGGCCATTTTTGAAATTCCAATTTAGGTTAAATCATCAAGTCAATTGAGAGTATTTATCGATATAAAGTTACGGTTTATTAAGGCAAAATTATTGAGTTTTTTTTTCCCGGTGAAATTTTATTTCAGGTCATTTTTTAAATTCCAATTTAGACGAAATCATCAAGTCAATTGAGAGTGTATTTATCGATATCAAGTTAAGGTTTATTAAGGCAAAATTATTGAGTTTTTTTTTTCCGGTGAAATTTTATTTTTTAATTTGAAGTATTATAAAGTAATTTATAATTAGCTACTAATATGCAAATAAAAATTATAACTATTAAAGGGGCACACTCTATGCTTGTGCAAAAAAAAATATATAAATTAATTAAATATTTAAATTTTCGTAGAATGTAACTATAAATATTTACTATTTTTTATGAGTATGTCTTTTTAAAAGTAATTAAATTATTAAATTAACTATATGTGACAAGAAAATTAATTTTAAAATAAAGTTGTAACAATAATAAAACAAACACAAAAAAATTTAAAAAAAAAAAGTGTGGCATAGTAGGAGGAGAGAGAGAGTATGAGAAAATATAACAACGTGGTAGAGGATAGAGAAAATGAAACTTTTGAAGAGAGCAAAGAGACCAAACCCTACCAATTATTTATTAATAATATAGAAGATATATATATTTTTTTAAAATATTTATCATCTCATTTAGCTTTTATCAATAGTCCATAGCGGTGGCCCGGTAGGTATCCCCTCTCACTTGGGTCTTGGCTCAGCTATATGTATGTACGCGTGATTTCAGGAGGACGATTAGAAAATAAGTAATTTTTTTCAAAAAAAAATCAGGTGACATATATGGGGTAAAATCGGAATTTTGATGGCCATTTTGGTATTTCACAAGAGGCTTGGTGCAATTAACTTATTATGTAATCAAAAATATTTTATGTATTATTCCTATTGTCATATATGTTGCTATGTAGACAAAAATATAACAGTAAAATACATTTTGCCCCACTAAGCTATTATTTTATATCAAGCACTCTCCTAAATAAAAATTTTGAACATTTACTTAATCAAACTACTTTGTATAAAGGGTAAAAAACCCCTTTTACATTCAATGAAATATCATTACTAGCCTTCAGCAATGTTATTGTATTACTTGTTTCATTTTGAAAAAACATGTTTTGGTTTACTTGTTCGTAATATGAAAGAAGAAATGTTCTTTGAGAAAACATGGCTGCATTGGGATGCGAATACATGGGTACCTGATGTATGGCAATCAAGAGAAAATAACTCACTGTAGAAATTGCAGCAACACGGCTATCTGCCAAAAAATTAATGTTAAAAATTTTGAGAATGGAAAACCACATAAAAGTAGTGTTTGCCTTTGTCAATAATAGGAAGATGTAAAAATTTCCCGTCATGCATTATATGCAATGCTTGTTGTCTATTGTTAGATTCGCATTGGTCCCGATATACTCATGCAACGTGAAATAAATTGGGATAAGTTCCAATTATTTGAATGCATCCATATTTGTTATGAATTGGCATTATCTATATGTATTGGCAACATTGATGTGATTAACACAATCAATGTGGATAGCTACAATCATAATTTGAGTGGGAGTAAAATTCCTAAGTGGAATAGAACTCTACCACTCCGGGATGCCTATAAATAGGGGCCTCTCCCATGGAATTATTCATTCGAATTCAATATAATTTCATAGAATTCATTCTCCATACATTCTCTCCATTTTTTTCATTTCTCTAGAATATATTTCTCTCTGCGTTTATTCTTGGAGTATGTCCATCAGTTCTCCAAGGGTTTAAAGTGTGTAAAATGTGTGTATTACTCTAGTAGTAATCTACCAAGAGCAAGCAAGGTGTTCCGTGATTAGATTGATTGACGATTAGTAGACGAGTCAGATTCGGGATTCGTGGATCGATAATTCTGCTGCATATCAAGTACCCTACCCGATCCACGTAATTATGTGCGATACATTCCAACAGTGGTATCAGAGCTTTTATGGCTCGTATTCGCCTATTAATTGATTGAATTGCATAATGTTTTGTTTATGCTCAACATTCATATTTTTTTTGAAAGTATAAAATTCTAACATGAATTTTTTTTCACAACATGCTAATTTGATTGTGAAAATAGCATGGTTAAAATTTGGTGAAGAACAGATAGACTGTTTGCGAGAATTTTGATATTTATGTTTAAAATTTATTTTCTTGGCTCAGAAATTCGAACCTGATATGTTTTGATTTTTTATTTCATTTTTATGCCATCTTGTTGTGCATGAAAATAGGTTTGAAATGACATATCATACACTGAAAATGGACTTAAAATGGAAGAGATATGAATTTTTGAAATTTTGGTTTGAAAATTAGTTTTTCTATGAAAATTCAATCTCTTGTTTAGTGGAGAATATATTTCTCTCTGCGTTTATTCGTAGGGTATCACCATCAGCTCTCCAAGGGTTTAAAGTGTGTAAAATGTGTGGATTACTCTAGTAGTAATGCACCAAGAGCGAGCAAGGTGTTCCGTGATTTGATCGATTGACGACTAGTAGACGAGTCAGATTCAGGGTTCGTGGATCGATAATTCCGCTGTATATTAGGTACCCGACCTGATCTACATAATTTATTCATTTATGTGTGATAAATTCCAACACAACGAAAATATGAGAATTTAATACATAATTATTATGTATAAATGCATACCGTTGCTACTGCGATGCGGATCTTATACAAACAATAAACACATTTATTAAAGTTCAAACGAAATTATACCTTGCAAATATTCCGTTTGATGTAGGGAATTGTTGTTTTAAAATACGAATAATCCTTGGAGCCCCGACTTAATCGCATCCGCGAAATCGAACATATCCACCAGAATAGAAGCCCAAGCATTCTCCCATAAATATAGTCCACACAAACGAATCTCATCGGGTTCTTGATTCTATATTGAAATCAAATCGAAAACCATATATGTATATATGAAACTATATATATATTTTAACTTTTAGAATAATTCCTAAACTCCTATAGGAATAAATTGAGAAGGATAGATTTGTTTTTTAATTGTATCTTAATCCTATGATATATCATCATTAATCAAGAACTAAACATTTATTAATGAATGAAGTAGGGAAAAACAAACGTATCATAATTATCACATAATCATTCTCGTATGATATGCCATGAATTGAGAAGGCTAATTCTCTCTCTCTCTCTCGCTCTCTTCAATCATTGTTGCACGTTTTTTCTATCTATATATGTATATATATACATTATTTGATGTATAATCTCTCCATAGACACGAATGTATGAATGATATCCATTCTTTTTATATACAAGTATATCTATATATTATATGATATCTATTCACTCTATGTACATGTATGTATATATATATAAGATAGGATATATATACACAAGAAATATATTAATACACACACATATATACATATATATATATATATATATCAATGATTCTTCTAATCTATTTCCAACTCATTGGAGATAGATAGATCCCCACTTGATTTCTACTTTTTTTTTTTTTGAATACATATCATCGGATAACATCAATGACTCTTCGAGTACAAATCAAACTATTACATCATATTTCAAACAATATCATTCACAAACTATAGATAAACTATTACAATTAACTACTATTAAAGTAGGATAATAAACTACCATAAAGGTAGAAATACAGTCCACACATTCATCGGTGGGAATCGAACCCAAGACCTTTAGAATCCTGGGGCCTCAGCTTTGCCAGTTGAGCTAGGCCTCATCGGCCACTTGATTTCTACTTTTGATTATGATAAAAAGCATATTCTTATAATAGTTTTAAATCAATTAAATCTCCATTTAATTGATTTAATCAATTAATTTTTAATTAATTAATTACCAAATCATGTCTGGGCTTGGGCCTTGAGACACAATTAAATTAGCACTTTAAATTTATTCAATTAAATTAATCATTTAATTTAATTGAACCAATCAATTAATTTAATATATTCTATTGATTAAATGATGTCCAATTAATCAATGGATTCCGCCCTCAATTAATTAATTTACTTAATCAATCGAATATATTCCATCTCAATGAATTAAATCAATACTTTGATTTAATCCAATTAAACGTTTCATATACGTTTAGGAGTTTATCCATTCATTTGTGTGTGACCCCTTTGGTTCATCAATTGATTAGAGATGGGCTCGCAATTCGCTGCAATATTTTAGATGAAAAATTCATCAATCAATTAATTAAACTCATTTAATTAATAACTATTGAATTAGAATTCTTTCTAATCCAATAGTACCATCTATCATGATAGATGTCAATAACAAGCATATAACGGCTAGTCAATAGGTGAAGTATAATGCGTAATCCTGTTTGCTTATGATTACCGTGCAAATACAATCCATACATTATCTAGTCTCCCTGATTGAGGTTTACGATATGGTATTTATCAAAAATCTTTTTAACCTCAATTCTATTATTTTTATTTATAATTAGTATTTTCGACAATTGATTTAAAAATTCATTTCTAATCATTGTCTCTACCGTGGCCAAGGATTTCCGTAGACTAATGAAAATAGAACACATAGGATATTTATTCACTCTACGAGGTGAGAAAATGGATTATTTATCAACTCTTACAAAATTTCATATATGGGATATCTATACCCAACATAGGCACCTTAAGACATGTCATGGGGTCGGTACCTATATCAAAGTATAAATGCATATTTGCAAGATTACTATGGAACCTCAAATCTAAAAACTAAATAATGCACATCACAAAATGAGAAACAATCATAATTCGATGTGCTACTAGTACTCCCATTTAGGTGTTTCTCGATGGTATCCTCAATGAACTCATTCTCTAATGAGCATCAACTTATGTATATGAATGTCTCTGCATTCAATGTCTATGAAACAAGACATTTTCCTATTTGATATATGTAATAAGTAAAAGTCATAATCCGAATCTTGTTAACGCCACTGGTATTTGCTAAACTCTTCGACCTGGAATGATTTAAATCACGCCTTAGAGACTTGTTTCAAGACCTTCATCTCTATGTGAGGCCAAGTCTCATAGCTTTATGAGATCTAGGAGTATAATTTACACATTATGATGAAGATGGCCAAAAAGTATAAACTTTCATTTCTATTATTAATTGAAAAGACTGTTTGCTACTAAGAGTATTTGAAAGCATCGCCAATTTTATTGGCTTGCCGGACACTACTCCAACAATCTCCCAATTGCCCTAAAGCCAATGATCATTGGATTAAAAGCCCATCTTCTAGATATGTTGTTTTAAACCTCATGGCTTAGGGAATTAATTAGTAGGTCTGCTACGTTTTCCGCTAAGCAACTCTATCCACTCAAATGTCACTTAAACTATATATTGATTTCTCAAATCAAATGGTCTCTTTATTCTAAAAGCTTTTAGAATATTTGTGCTTGGATCTCTAATGAGATCTTAACTTACATAAATGTCGTCTTAAAGATGATGACATGCTTTGGCAATGCTAGGAACTTTTACATCCAACTATTGGATAAAAAAAAAAATTCTCCATCCAAGACTTTTTATATCCCATTTATGGTAATGATCTCTACTTCAGATGTCAAGTCTGTCTTGGTTTCTAGTTTGGAACTTTTCTAAGTAACCATGTCACAATCGGAAGAGCCCTCGAGTTTCAATTCTCCATATTTGTCACATTCAAGTTTTGTATTCTTAGTATTTTTCAAGTACTTTAGGATGAACTCAATAGTGACTTAGTGACTATCACCGTGCTTTGACTAGAATCAACCGATTACGCTTGGAGCGTACACGATTCTGGTTGAGTACATAGAATTGCATACTGAATGCTTTCCAAGATGGATGCACTAGGTATGCGAGACATCATTTATCTCTCCTTATTTTAGTGCATGCACTTTAACTTAGACAGTTTGATCCCATGTCTTTGTAGTTGGAATCTTCATTTAGATTTCTCCATACTAAATTTCATTAGTATCAAAGACTATGCACATGGATTAAAAAATGCCAATATTCTCCTAAATCTATCTCTATAGACGTTCGAATGAATGACACCTTCTCCAATTCCATTTAGAGAACTTGGCAAACAACTATGCTCTAGTTGATTTCAAAACATTATCTCATCTTAAATGAGAAGAATGTCATCATCTTAAAGCTCTAAAAATAGAATGGTCCTCACACCAGCCTTTATTAAATGCAAGGTTCATGTACTCCTTGTGATAGAGTCAAACCGTTTGGCTATCAAATTGCATAAACCGACTCTGAAATGCCTGATTAGGTCAAAATAATAGAATGAATGCCAAGACCAAGGATAATAGAAGTTTCAACCAATTGAGTTCAAGGATATGTCCGAGCATAGAGGTAAAAGGGACCGCAAAAAATTAATTGTACCTAAAGTCTGTACTCATATACTAGATGAGAACATATGCAACCACAATACAATCAAAAGAAGTGGGCAACACATGTAAAGACACAAATGCACGAAAACATTACTCACTAATCAGATGAAATACACATATACAATTTCAAATCCTTTGCGTAAGGTTTGATCAGATGAGCGGAAGGCCCCATGAAAGAGTGATACTGACAACTAGTAAATAATTGTAGACATTCGCGAACATAATACAATCAATAGAAGAGGCTTAAACATATTAAAGCATACTTCCTATATCCCACAATCCACACTAGAGATTATGCATGCATAAGTTACATTCAATTAATGGAAAGTTTGTCATCTCACAAAAGCTCTATCCAAAGGTGGCTCGGATTTTTTGTTACCTCTCTCTCAGTTACATCCTCGGTAACTTAACAGCAGATTGAGCCGTTTCTCTTCAACTTTTTCTTTTCTTTTTGTTTTTTTTTTGGAAAAAGACTTCTTCTCTTGATGGCAAGTTCTGAGTTTCCATTTTCAACCTGAGTTCTCCATCTTTACGAAAAATCCAAAATAGAGAAAAGATAGAAAACAAAAAAGAAAAAAAAAAGAAAAGAAAAGAAAAACAGCAACGGGATTGAAAAGAAGAAACAAAAAACTCATAAAAGAAAAAAGAAAATGACTCAGCAACTCTTACTTAAGGCAAACTCCAACTGCGTTTTGTGGTGCCGAAAATATAAAAATTTCAAGAGAAGGTGAATTTTGGTTTCGAGAAGCAAGAAATCGGGATTTTTCCATGGGTAAAATGCACAGTACTCCCTTGTGGTTTGTCAAACTAGTACGCTCAATCCTGTGGTTTTCTAATTGTCAAAACAGACCCTGTGGTTATAAAAATTTTCCCACCACCCCCTAAATCATATTTTGTCAATTTTAAAATTGAAATGACCAAATTGCCCACCATCCACTGCTACAGTACTGTCGGACCGCCGCCGGACCGCCATCTCCGGGATGGTCATACTATACATCAAATCGTTCGTCTCACCAAGCCCATCGAAAGCCCTCAATTGGGATCGACAAAATCCAATTCGATTGGATTTAATTAGACAAAAACATATAGAAACCCTAACTCACTCTTTTAACGTTTATCGACCAATTACTCCTCCACCAACCACCAAATCCCAAAATTGAGGCTACCATTGTGTTCCCCACGTTGAACCGCTCCAAACCCAGTTGAACATCGCCGGAAAAGTTGCCGGATTCCGGCAACCCATCGCCGTCGCACGCTTGCCGCCACTGCTGCCATTTCTCCGATGGCTGAAACACCATAAAACCACCACCGTTGCGTTCCCCTCGTCGAGCTGATCAATTTACACTACTCACACGCTCGATTTGGCCAAGAAACGAGAGAGATATGAGTAAAATAAGTTTATGTATATATGTATATATTGTATATATTGTATATGTATATATTGTAATAATGTAGAAATCTAAGAGTAAAAATATCATTTTACACCTGAAAAATGAATAATTTTCGCATTAAACGTGCGTGTATAACACCGCATGCCAAGAAGGTCTGTTAAACTTGATTTTTATAACTATAGGGTCTGTTTTGACAATTAAAAAACTACAAGGTTGAGCGTGCTAGTTTGACAAATCACAGGGGAGTAATTTGGATTTTACCCTTTTTCCATACAAACAGCATGAAAATTTCTCGTTTCAATTCTTTCTACTCCGCTGGCCCAACATTGATTGTGTTACGAATTTGTATGGAAAAAAAAGGTGCTTGAACATAAACCAATTCAATTTTCTGTTCCTGTTTTCACTCAATTCAGTTTGAGTCCACCTCGGGTTTATCTTGATAGACTTTATTTCGTTTTTTTTTTTCTCTCTTTTTCATGCGTTTATGATTTTTGTAGGCTTGGGCAATTTTGCGACAAACATAACTCATCACAAATTTGATGGGGCAATTTTGCATCCACCATTATGTGTTGCAAGCTGTGAAGCCATATCCGCGACTGAAAGTGCCCGTCGCAAATATCTTCTGAGATGGTTCATCGTTCCCAAAACCAACATCATACATCGCAATTGTTTTCTTTTTCTTATACATTTTACGACTCTTTCTTCGATCGCGATTGTTGTTCCACAATTGAATTTATATAACTTTTGCAATGACTTATATCCGTTGCAATTTTTTATGCCAAAAATATTAATAATTATAAAATTAATTCACTTAATTTTTAATTTTGATAATAGCTTATATTTAGCACCTTAATAATCTTAAATTTGATCAATTGATTCATTGATAGAGTTGGCCTTAGAAATTAAAAAAATATTGATCACCTATTTTGAAATATCAACCAATGATAAACACACACGCACGCACGCATATATTACTAATTTTAATTAATCCCACCAACAAAAAAGTTTTTTTTCACACATTACGCCTTGGTATTGTTTTTTATTTTACTCTATTTGAACATTGGTTTGAACGAAGCAACCAGTTTAATTTTAACTTTAATTTACATCTTTGTTTTGTTTAATGTCAAGAAGACAATCATTTTGGGCTTTTTATTTCAATTTTGGTTAGCTTTAAATTTATTGGATGATTAATTACCTATTTTTGATCCAACTGATATTAAATATTGATTGTGTACAAATAATTAATATAATTTGAGCAATATAATATTTGATTGGTGACTACAATTTGATTGACTAATTGTTTCTTTAGGGCTAATTAAATTGATAAATTTTGAATTGTTTACCAGTCATCAATTATAAAGATCACTACAAAGTATATTTATAAAAACATGATCATATAACTGAAATACTACATGAGAAAGTGGATGAATCCCAAAAAATAATACTAAAGAACAAAGAAAAGAAAACACATATATGTAATTAATATTATAAAATAATATATCTATCACAATATGCCCATAAAAATTAGGCACTCATAAAAAAATGATATATATATATATATAAAGCACACATAACCGATTTGTAAACCCATGGGAATTTGCCAAAAGGATCTCATTCTTCATTTTTGTTCCCCTTAATAATGGTGATTTGGTGATCTTGGTGCCGACGTTGAAGGGGAAGAAACAGTGGACTATGGTGTGGAAACTCTACAATTTAAAATAGGGATAAACATTTTTCACCCTCCAAACTTTTTGTATTTTTGGACTTTATCATCTAAATTTTTGTTTTTTTTTTTTTTTTTTTTTTTGCCGATTGCGATCTAAACTTTGTGTTTCTTCATCTATTATCATCTAAGGCCATTTTCCAGTGGAACATTCCGCCGAAATTCCATCACATGCATGTCATGTTACTTTAAGTCAGAGCAAATACATCATTTTACATGGAATAAATACTTTTAACCCTCCAAACTTTTCGCGTTTTGAGACTTTACCATATAAACTTTTTTATCTTTTGTCATTTGCCATCTGAATTTTATGTTTTTTACATATTATCATCTAAGGGTATTCACATGTATGTCATGTGACTTTAACCAGCTGAAATGACGCATTTGCCCTTAGCTCCACCAAAAAATACAATGTTTAGATGGCAAACGGCAAAAAATAAAATAAAATTTGTATGGTAAAGTCCAAACACCCAAAATATTTAGAGGGTAAAATATATTTATCCCTTTAAAATAATTTACGTAACTTAGCTGAAAAATTAATTATTCTAAAAAGGTACGTAAAAAGTTGGTTGAAGAAGTTATTAAATAGTAGTATTTATATCCAAAGTTATAATAACTAAATTATCAAAAAGGTCCTTTTTATGTTCCAAAATTTGCGGTTGTTGATATAGCCAATTGGCTATAAATCAAAAGAATCGTCTCGCAATTTGGTCAATTTACTGACAATAATAAAAGTTATAGTGATGGTGTAACTGTTTCCAAGTGAAAACATAGTCATGCATCTAGGATTGTCTTTCCCAAGATTGATACTGATGTGTTATAAATACGTCAAGGTAAGATTATATAGAATTCATACTTAAAATGGATCTCCTAAGATTATGCATATAAGATAAATATAGCTAATTATATGCATATAAGAGTTATTGCAGATTTACATGAGATTTAACATTTCTTAATTAACATAGTTAATTTTGTAATTTACTATGATTAAGCATTTTAAATTAACTTAACATATTATTTTCTATATTTTTCTAATATTATGCATTATTAACCAATGAGCTTTTTTTGAAACTAAAATAATTTAAAATTCTAAAAATTCATTATTTGATTAAAATTGTTAAATTATAGTCAACAAACCCCATTCACATATATAACAGTACAGTGGCTCTCTCTCTATATATATATATATAATAGTATAGAAGTGAAACAATCCTACATTTATTTCCCTTCTTTAATTATTCTTTCTCTCACCTAATTCATGAACATATTTCTTCTTTGAAAAACACTATAAAGTTAGTTTTGCTTAAACTTTTTAATTTTAACTTCTCATTTTCACTTTTTTTCAAGATTTTATGATTTTGATTTGGAAAAACTCCATAACATCCCCATGTGATTTCGGGAAAATGCTAACCTCCCCCCCCCCCCCCCACAACCTATGGTTAAAAAGAATCCTATATTTTTGAAAATACTATATTTTACCAAAATAACAGAGAGTGAATTACACACGCCTTTTGTGCAGGTATGCATATGATTTGACCTCTTTTACTTTTAAAAAGTGATGAAATCGGCTGAAATGCCCATAAATACAAATGTATTGACTATTATACCACCATTCACTGGAGCAACCACTTGCTGCCACTGGAGTTACTACCAAAAATTGCTGGTTTGAGTGGCCTGTTACATTGAATCAAACCCCTCAATCATCCTACTTCTTCCACCACCTCGGCCCTAACTCAAAATTGAACTCACCAATGCATTACTCGGATCAAATCGCTCAAAACTCATCTAATTTTCACCAATTATGTATATGTTTCATGTGTCTGTGTGTGTATGTTGCTGCTGTGTGTGATATGGGATATCTCGCATGTGTCTGAGTAGGTCGCCATCCGACTACCGCATGTCAACTAGGACCACATGAACCATGACCCTTTTTGTTTACAACATCCTCCTTGATACTCTGATATCGAGTGGAGCACTCTCCTTGAGTAAATATCATCTCCTCGAGGATGGCTCGTCCATCACCAACTGGGCAGCAGAGGACAACCTATCGAGCATGTAGTACAATATCGTACCCTATCTCTGTTGCCTCTAATACACATCATTGACTCCGGCAGGAGATTTACCTACCCTACAACCACCAGGTACAGTCAGGTTGTCCCTTATTAGCATTTGTCCTATTGTCCAAGGAATCCCTAGGCTCACCGAGTCAACCCTAATTCTTAGGGGCTGACCAAAATCACAGCTCTCTTATAAATAATCCAGGGAAACTCTCAAAAAAGGTAACACACACTTGATTCCCTAAAACTTTGCTTGATTCTCTCCAGAATTCTTTATACCTCCCTACTTTGTGTCGATTTAAACATCAGAGGGTCTTCGCCAAAGATACTTCCACTTCCGGCTAGACCCACGTGTTTTCCATCCTAGTAGGACAATGAGCCATTAGCATCTGTCAGACCATCACTCCACGTCAACTCGAAGAGAACTCCTATGATCCGACACCATTAGTGAGTCTGCGTGTGTGTGTGTGTAAGTGTGTGCTACAATTTGTGTTTTGTGTGTGTGTGTGTGTGTGTGTGTGTATGTTCCTCTGTGTGTGTGTGTGTGTTAGCGTGTGTTGCGTTGTGAATTTGTGTGTGTGCAGTATGTGTTTTGTATGTGTGTGTATGAGTTTACCATGCGGGTGTGCTTTCGTGTGTCCGTGTTAGTGTGCATTTGTGTGTGTGTATGTGTATGTGTGTGTGTGTGTTTTAGAGTATATATTATTTACAAGTTAGTTATATATATAAATATATATTTTATATTTTATACGTATATATATTATATTTTTATGTATTTTATATAAAGTATATATATTATGATTTTTATATTATATATATATTATTTCTAATGATCAATCTCGATCGTTCATTTTTTATGTTAAAAATCCAACAACTCATCAGCTACTTATAGGAGGGGTATAATGGTCATTTCATATAAATATTTAATGTTGTCGATTCTAAACTAAGGGCGGAGGATGTAAGCAAATTTTGAAAAATACGTGGGCTTTTTAGTCTATTTTTAAACTATATGGGGGTTTAGTAATTTCTCGAAACCACATGGGGTGTTATGGAATTTCCCCTTTTAATTTTATAAGAGGTTATTTATTTATCTATATAAAAATCAATACTTCATTATTTAATCAAGAAAACTTACAATTCCATTTAATTTCACCATCACGGGTGATATTTTTTTTTTTTTGTTTCATACAATCAAGTGGGCATATCCTATAAATGTCAACCAAAATGTCACACACGCACACACACTCTCCCAAAGCGAAAGGGAAGAGGACAAGAGGGTTCAAATCCATGACCTCAATAGTACCAAATTGAATTCGAATATAACTGAACTGAATTGCATTTTCAATTCGGTTAAGCGCACCATGCGGTTTGCCAGTTAATGAACCAAAAACCGAATTGAAAGTGACTCGGTTTGGTTTAGTGAAAACTTTTGGTTTTAAGCAAAGATCGAATTTTGTTTTTTTTTTAAAAAAAAAAAAAACTAGCGGTCAACACAAATTGTAAAAAAAAACAAAAAAACAAAAACAAAAGGAACCGAATTGGCCTAATTCAACACAATTGTGTTGATTTCCTCAACCCATGAATTTAACACTAGTATTAATTTATAAACCAACAACTCAATTAACAAATCCATTCATCCAAGATCCAACAACAAGAAGCCTCTTTTAACCCAAAAAAAAATATATATATAGCAAGTTATCCTAAAAACCATTTACATTTGAATGTATTTTTGTAACGTGAGCATCCTCACAAAAACTCTTTTTGTCCTCCTATTCTTATTGTTAATGCATGCTTTTATCATAAAAAAAGAAGATTTCAAGTAATGAGGAAGAGTAATTATGTGTTTTGTTCATGGAATATGAAAGTTGATGGTGTGGAACATATTGGAACTTGAAAGTTTTAAAATTGAAATTATAAAAAAAGTTTAAAAAAAAATTGAAAGTGTTTGGTTTTCGGTGAATCGTGGTTAAAAAAATTGAAATAACTGAAAACCAAATTTTTTGAAAAATAAGAATCGAAAACCAAACTGAATATGCTTCAATTCGGTACGGTTTTTTCGATTTTCAATCGATTTAGTCAGTTTTCGAGTTTTTTGAACACCCATAAGTGCCACCACTACGAATGATTAAACTAATATATATATATATATTAATTGTTTCAATGTCCAATTTCACACAAAGAGGAGGGAAACATGTAAGCTGATAGTTTGGCCAAACTTCGGCATTCTTTGGACACTTGACTGGCTATTTGGTATACACCTTCGAAGGAGGAGATTTGTATTTTGACTTCGGAGGATCTGAATTATTTTGTGATCATATACTTCATAAATAAATAACTAATCACATCCAAATGCTACATCATTTTATTAGTTTTTTACGGAAGGAAATTATTCTTATCCCATCATCATTCATAAATCTTGCTAGTCATATTTATACTACATAATAGAACAAGGGGTTGTTTGACTGCAACTTCAGTTTTGATCAAATACTAATTTTGATGATTTTAAATATTTTCAGCTAGTTAACTAACCCATACTTTGCACATATGAATTTTTTGCCCCCACTATAAGAGCAATTTGTCACATAAATGAATATCAACTTCACTTTATTATAAGAAATATAAAGGACAAAAATTTATACGTAACAAAATTATGAAAAGGCAATTCAAAAGATGTATTTATAGACATTAAAGTAAACAAAAATGATAAAGGAAGGAGGGTGAAGCCAAAGAAATTTACTTGAGGCATAATATCAAATTTCAATAAAATATTAAAAACACTTTTATAATTTTTTTTTTTTCTTGGGTAGGAAGCAGGATTTTATTTTTTTCCAAAAATATATATAAAATTAAACTCGTATATAGTTGAGTCCCCTTTTATTCTGCATTGTTAACACCCAATGAATGATGTCACAGCTCCTTCAGCTTCAAGTTGGGATTGAAGGAGCCGCCTAATCAAAGTAAAAGAGTGGCACATACAGATTTACAGACAGGGTCATTCATCTCATGATCTTAGGCTACAGTTTCAGTAAATAAAGACAAAACACATAATGATATAATAAGATTTGCACGGCAGAACAACACTGCACAATCATGGATAGTTCGGATAGTTAAGAGGTGGTAATAACAACATTCCTAAAACATGCACAGTTAGAGTTAACATCAACATTCCTAAAACACTCACATGGCATCTAATAGTTCGGATAAGGTTTTCTGAAACAGAATAAATACTCCGAAGTAATTCAAAAGTGTCCAATCTTCAAACTATCTTTCCTTAAACAGTCACTTGATTATCCAATCTAATTATCATACTTCTGTTTCTTCTTTGCTGGTGGGGATGCAAAATCTGCCAACATTTTTAAAACCTCATCCAAAGATGGCCGCATGTCTGATCTGGCTCTCAAACAATCAAATCCTTACCTCGTAATTCTTGATGCAATATCCATGGGAATGGAAAAAGATTCGTTCACAAAAGCACCGTAATCAGAGGAATCAGAGCTGAAGTCCTTATACCAAGAGGTCAGGACTCTATTTTGATCTTTTGTGCTTATGAGCTGGAGGAGTAGCAAGCCATATGCAAAAACATCATCCTTGAAAGACCATTCCGGAGCTGCAACAGCAATGATGAGCATTCCGGTAGAGAAATATCAAGCACAAGCACAGGTATAATGATAAAGCAATACACAATCAACTCTCTGTTCAATTTTTTTGCTATGGGAGACCAGAGATGGCTAGTAATAAGGAAAAGGCGAATTACAAGGTTGAAATGCAATACCTTTCCCATCTTTTAATCCAAGAAGTTCATCTTGATAAGACCAGATATTATTTTTAAGTTGCTGAAAGTCAAAAGTCTTTGGACATAAGTTCTGCATAAGAAACAAGAAGATGATTAGGATCATGGCAAAACTTCACAAAATACAAAACCTTTGTAAAGAAATATGAAAAAACTCAGAAAGAACGAAAGAAATGTCCTGTATGACCTCATCAAGCATAATGCATTCTGGGAATATACCCCCGTGCACAATGTTGTTGTCATGAAACGTCTTCAATATTTTTCCAACTCCGATCGCCACATTCATCCGGTTGTCCCAATCTAATGTATCTAATATACTGGAAAACAAGTGTTCAATCAATCATACAAAGCAACGAGGTAACAATACTACGTTTCACCATTCATATACATACCATCTTTTAAAACTTGATCCAGGTTGTACTTTGGTCTTATCCCCTCGTATACAAATGCCAATTTCTCGTCACAATGGTATCCAATTAGTTTCACTACATTTGGATGTGCTTCTATTTCTGGGATTCTCAAGAACTGGAGTTCATCCTGAGATAATAACCAATATAAATTAAGCATTAGCTGAAGAGTGGCATTCACTACCACAAGCTGAAGTTCAAAACAAGGGTAAGATAACAGAGGTCACACATGGAATCTAGCTGGAAATGTCACCATGCTCTCCGATCCAGGCAGGTAGAAAATCCATGTTTTCACAATCACATGTTGATCAGCCGAGGCCTGTTTGATTGTCCCTTCAAATAGCCTTCCACGCGAAGTTCCGCATATTAAATTACTTTGACTGAAGGAATTGGTAATCTGCTGCAACTCGGAGTAGCTGTAGTGTTTCACACTACCCAAATCGATCCCTTTGATGTTTGGACTAAAATAAGTTGTACAAACGACTAACCATTAGAGCTTCCAATTTCATTCCATTTTTGGAGATCAACAGTAGAGAGAGAGAGAGATAAAACTAAGGAAGAAATTAACTAACAAAATACCAGGCTCGTTCATTAGCAAATGATAATCTTCCCGTCACTAAGAACATGTAAGGAGTAGATATCTAAATGATGCTTTCCATCATAAGCAGATCAATCACCAAATAATTATATATTAAATCCAAAAAGAAATATTGAAAAAATGTATTTGTAAGAGAGAGAGAGAGAGAGACCCTAGTTTTCCTCCGTTTTTGTTGATCCAGGGCCGGAAAATTATCGACAACGTTTCGTCGGACTCAACTGGGAACCTTATTGCATCCTTCCGATATGCATATGCCCGATAATCGATCGACTTCAACTCCTCCAGAAAATTCTTTTCTTCCTCTGTTTGATTACTCTGACTGGCGATCGATGATGACATGACGACGACGACGCCGGAGTGCTCCGAATATGGAGTTGGGATAGTTCTAGAATTTTTCTTTTGGTAACGAGGTTTTCTAGGATGACCTTTCAAGTTTTTTTTTTTTAAAGAGAATGACTCTCAAATTTAATTTTTAGCTAGATAATTTTTTTTATTAATTATATATAATTAATTATAAATAAAATATAAATACTAATGTATCTTTTAAAATTTTTATTTTGATTCTTAAAAAAAATATTATAAAATATACTTATTTAAAATATAACAAAAAAATAAAGAAAAAATACATTCAAATACCAAAATTGATTATTCAAACTTTATGGGACTTCAAAATCGATCGAAGAATTAATTTGCCTATGATGAGGGGAGCTGATTTATTGAAAAAAGATCGAGAAATTTTGGTCGGAGGCGACGGAATGAGCGCTGACGGCGTGCGCATGACGTCGGCGCTCATTTCGTCACCTTCAACCAAAATTTCTCAAGTTTTTTTTTATAAATCACCTCCTCTCGTCATCCGTTCCCAAATTATATCTTCAATTTAACATTTTAATCAATTTTTATAGCTCAATTTTGATGTGTGTATGCACTTTTTTTTCTTTTTTTGCCTTCTATTTATGCGTTGTCCCCCCCCCCCCCCCCCCTTTTTTTGCCTTCTATTTCTCTATTCAGGATGGGGTGGGGGTACTTTTTTTGTTATTTTTTTTTTTCTAAATTTTCTATTATTTTTTAATTATAGTGAATTTTAATTTAATTTGTATTAGTTTAGTTTTTAATCAAAAGTAATTAAAACAAAAGGAATTAAAATATAGTATATTGTCTAATTGGTTATTTATTTGATTTATGTAATTATGTACAAAAAGTATACTTGTTTATGTTAATATTTTCTAGTAGATGGTTGATAAATGTAATAGTTCAAGAAAGTTGCTCGTGAAGGTTTAAGAGATTAGCTTGTTTTTTCAAAAGATCCTTTGTAACCAAGCGGCTATGCCATGATACGTAGAATAACTATAGTGCTATGTGATCTCAGGATTCTTCATGGCTCACTCATGAGTTGTCCATGAAAATTTAAGAGATCGAGTTGTCTCTTCAAGAGATCATTCGTAATAATAGATACAAAGTACCCACGGCTCAACTTATCTTTTCGAAAGATCATTATGATAATAGACACGAAATTTATATAATAATTCTATCTTTTATAATTACCTTTTGTAGTATAGTTATCAATTTTATATAATGATCATAGTGACTTTTTTAATATAGTCATCATGAATATGTAATAAAGTTGATCTTTTATAATATAGATATAGACATTATGAATATCTTATAATGGTCATTATAATATATATATATATATATATATATCAATTCTACATAATAATCATAATGATCTTTTGTGGTATAGACAAGATGTATATATTATAATGATTATTATAATAGAGACATTAATTCAATATAAGTATAATACTCATAATGATCTTTTATAATATACATATAGACATCATGAATATATTATAATGATCATTATTATGGAATTGATCTATTATTTTCTAAAAGTATTATAATAGATAGTTTAAGATGAATTTATATCAATATTTTCTAAAAAAAAAGAATAGCATCACTTAAACGATTGAGTAGTTATTAAAGAAATTATTTTAAAATAAAAGAATTATTTAAACAATTAAGTCGCAATTTAAGATATTATGTTAAAAAACATAGCAAAATAGTAGTATATCTTAAGAGATATCAGTTTATCGCTTAAGATCTATTATTTTCTAAAAGTATCATAATAGATAGTTTAAGATGAATTTATATCAATATATTTTGAAAAATATAATAGCATCACTTAAACGATTGAGTAGTTGTTAAAGAGATTGTTCTAAAATAAGATAATCGTTTAAACGATTGAGTGACCGTTTAAGATATTTTGCTAAAGAACATAGCAACATAGTAGACTCTCTTAAGCAAAATAGTATAATCTCTTAAGATATTATGCTAAAAAACATAGCAAAAACATCATGAATGACCATATGTTTTATCACGGCCAGGTGTTTTGTCCGAACGACCATATAGTTTGTCACAACCTGGGTGGTTTGCCCGAACGATCATATATTTTGTCACGACCTGGGTGTTTTATAGTATATTTTAAGAAAAATCAGTTTATTGCTTAAGAAATTTTTCCAAACAGCCATTTGTTTTGTCACGGCCTAAGTGTTTTGTAGTATATCTTAAGAGATATCAGTTTATCGCTTAAGATCTATTATTTTCTAAAAGTATCATAATAGATAGTTTAAGATGAATTTCTATCAATATTTTTTGAAAAAAATAATAGCATCACTTAAACGATTGAGTAGTTGTTAAAGAGATTGTTCTAAAATAAGATAATCGTTTAAACGATTGAGTGGCCGTTTAAGATATTTTGCTAAAAAACATAGCAAAATAGTAGACTCTCTTAAGCAAAATAGTATAATCTCTTAAGATATTATGCTAAAAAACATAACAAAAACATCATGAATGGCCATATGTTTTATCACGGCCAGGTGTTTTGTCTGAACGACCATATAGTTTGTCAAAACCTGGGTGGTTTGCCCAAACGGCCATATATTTTGTCACGACCTGGGTGTTTTATAGTATATTTTAAGAAAAATCAGTTTATTGCTTAAGAAAATTTTCCAAACAGCCATTTGTTTTGTCACGGCCTAAGTGTTTTGTAGTATATCTTAAGAGATATCAGTTTATCGCTTAAGATCTATTATTTTCTAAAAGTATCATAGTAGATGGTTTAAGATGAATTTCTATCAATATTTTTTGAAAAAAATAATAGCATCACTTAAACGATTGAGTAGTTGTTATAGAGATTGTTCTAAAATAAGAGAATCGTTTAAATGATTGAGTGACCGTTTAAGATGTTATGCTAAAAGACATAGCAAAATAGTAGACTCTCTTAAGCAAAATAGTAGAATCTCTTAAGATATTATGCTAAAAAACATAGCAAAAACATCATGAACGCCCATATATTTTGTCATGGCCTGAGTGTTTTGTCCGAACGGCCATATGGTTTGTCACGGCCTGAGTGTTTTGCCTAAACGACCATATGGTTTGTCACGGCCCGGGTGTTTTGCCTGAACGGCCATATAGTTTGTCACAGCCTGGGTGTTTTGCCCGAACGATCATATATTTTGTCACGACTTGGGTGTTTTGTAGTATATTTTAAGAGATATCAGTTTATCACTTAAGATCTATTATTTTCTAAAAGTATCATAATAGATAATTTAAGATGAATTTATATCAATATTTTTTGGAAAAAATAATAGCATCACTTATAGGGATGGCAACGGGGCGGGTATGGGACGGGTTTGGCCAAATCCGGGACCCGCCCCGCCGGGAAAATTTTGGACCCGGGCCCGGACCGGCCCCGGACCCGGGGAGGACCCCCCGGGTCCGGGGTGGACCCGGTAGACCCGGTTTATGTTTTAAAAATAATTAAAAAAAATATTTTTTTTTTCAAAAAAATTGATATTATTACAACTTTATAAATATGAAAAAAAATAATAGCACTACTAAAATACTAATTATTTACAAATTTTTATGAACATATTTTAATTTTTAAAAAAGTAAACATCATTATCACATATTTATTTGTACATATTTTGAAATCATAACTTAATTATTAATATTATATGATTATTTTTATATACAAGAGTATCATATTTATTTTTTTTAAGTAACTATTTATATAATATATACTTTTATATTTGAAATATAGATGTATATTATATAAATTTACGTAAAATAATATATATATGACGAATCGGGGCGGGTCCGGGTTTAAAAAATGAAGACCCAGGGCCCGCCCCGAATCCTGTTAGTAGCCTTAAAACCCGCCCCTCGGGGTCCGGGTCCGGTTTTGGGTCCAACCCGGACCCATTGCCATCCCTAATCACTTAAGAGACCCACTATCGAACCAGCGTGCGTACTGTTGCAAAATCCGATCGGCATGCTGTGGGCGCAGTATTGAATCCTTCTGATATGCATAGGGTTGACTATCAAACGACTTCAACTTCTCCAGAAATTTCTCTTCTTCCTCCTTGGTACTCAATGATGACATAGACGCCGCCGAAGATGGAGAGATCAGTTAGATTTTTGTTTGAAAGGGTAAAAATAATTTCAACTACTAGGTCTGTCTCCCTAAATATTGCTTGGAATTTCAGGGAGATCATTTTGTTCTTTGTCTATAATTTCCAAAACGTAATTACCAGATGGTAAATTGCATTTCATCCTTGTGATTCTCTTTGCTAGTTATCTCCACTCTCCCACACAAAAAAAATTGGAACAAAAATATAAAAGTAAGACACCAGGGCCTGGGCTGCATGTCCAGTGACCGAGGAAATTGATAGTTACAGAGCTACATGGAGAAAGCTATTTTTAACAGTGTTATTTTCCTGTAAGAAGAAAATTTTAATTTTACCTTGTTAATTCTGGCTAAGCCACTGCTTGTCACGACGGATTAACGATAAATTAATTTTATTTGTTTTAATATAATGTGAAAAATTCAAGAAGAAATGTTCAATCCATACCTTATATCCACCTGCGTTCCGATTTGTGTTGTATGATTAAAATTAGAAACGACTTTTTTATTTGCTATTTACAAGAATGTCCCATAAAGTAAAGAAGCCTTGGCTAATATCAAACAGAGGCAATTTAAGTGTCACTGCACAACATAAAAAAATGTAATCAGACTTGTATTCCAAAACGTCATCGCACAGCATCAACATAACAAGAACAAACACGATTAAATAATTCAAAAGGGTCTAATCTTCAAACTATCTTTCCCTGCGGTCAGTCACTTGACTATCCAATCTAAACATCATACTTTCTGTTTCTTCTTTGCTGGTGGTGGATATGCAATATCTGTCAACATCTTTACAACCTCCTCCAGAGATGGCTGCGAATCTGATTCGCCTTTCATACAATCGAATCTGCACTTGATAATACTCAACGCATTCTCTTTGTGGCGAAAGGAAAACGATCCATGCACGAGTGCAGAGTAATCAGGGGAAGCAGATAAGTCATGATACCAAGTTCTCAGCCTTTCGCTTTTTTTTCGTTTGCTTATGAGCCCCAGCAGCATGCCATAAGCAAAAAATAATCATTGAAGGACCATTTTGGATCTGCAACAGCTATAACAAGCATCACGGGTGAGAAAGATTAAGCGCAATACACAATCAACTCTTTGTTCCAATAGTTTGGTGTGGAAGAGTGGAGATAACGAGTAATAAGAGAATCACAAGGATGAAATGCAATTTACCATCTGGGAATTACGTTTTTGGTTACTTATTTGCCACTAACACATATGAAGTCCCTTGTGTTTGAGCTACAGCCCCAGGCAACCTTTGGGCTATTGTGTGCTCTAAATAACTATGGACACAATAACTTGGCTCTCACGGCTATAGTCAACTATTACCATCAAATTTATCACTTTGCGGCGAAAAAGAAAGCAAGCCGGCAGAAATGGGAATGGAGAGCAGGAACAAGCCACCTTTTAATACCGAAACTAGACCAACTTTTGAAATTATAGACAAGAACAAATTGATCTCCCTAAAATTCCAAGCAATATTTAAGGAGACAGACCTAGTACTAAATTACCACTAAGTCCTAGCAAGCACAAAACAACATGAAAGCATCCATCTACGTCCCCCAGAAAACATGCAAACAACAGGGGAAGTCTGTACCTTCCGGATCTCTTGTATTAAGAGCTTCTGGATAACGCCAGAAATTAACACTTAAGCGCCAAAAGTCAAAAATCTTTAGACATAAGTTCTGCACTGGAAACAAGAAGATGATTAGGATCATGGCAAAACTTTACAAAATACAACACCTTTTGTAAAGAAATATATATCTATATAAAGAAAGAATGTCCCATATGACCTCGTCAAGCATAGTGCATTCTGATAATATACCCCCATACTTGTTGTTGTCATAAAACGTCTTCAATATTTTTCCAACTCCAATCGCCACGTTCAGTTGGTCGTCCCAATCTATTTTATCCAATATACAGGAAAACAAGTGTTCAATCAATCATACAAAGCAAAATGGGTAACAATGCTACATTTTACCATTCATTACTAATAACATCTGCACTCACACACACACACAAACACAAACACCATCTTCTAGAACTTCGTCCAAGATGTACTTGGGTCTCCTCCCCTCGTATATGACTGCTAAATTCCAGTCTCAATGGAATCCAATCAGTTTCACTACATTTGGACGTGCTTTTATTTGTGATTTTCTCAAGAACTCGAGTTCATCCTGAAACAATAACCAATAAATTAAGCATTAGCTGAAGAGTGGCATTCAATGCAAAAAGCTGAAGTTCGAAAAAAGGGTAAGATGGAGGCCTTTGATGGCTCTCGGTGATCTGCTGCAACTCGGAGTAGGTGTAGTGTTTCACACCATCCAAATCGATGCCTTTGATGCGTGGACTAAAATAATTTTGTACAAGCGAACCAGCAGAGAAAAATAAGCAAGAAATTTAACTCAAAAAAAAAAAAAAGAAAATACCCGCTCAGCCCAGTTTCATTGGCAATTAGGGTATCTAAGAACATGTAAATGATGCTTTGCTTTCCAACTAGGTATATCAATCACCGTATATATTAAATCCAAAAAGAAACTTATGTTATACCTAGAAAAAATTAAAAAAATGGGCATGCGCAAATAAGAGGGGAGGGACCGAGGGAGAGAGAGAGAGAGAGACCATTCTTTTCCTCCGTTTATCTTGAACCATCTTTGGAAAAGTATCGACGCGGCTTCGAATGCTGGTAGCCTCACTAAATCCTTCCGATATGCATGTGCCCGAAAATTTAGCGACTTCAACTCCTCCAGAAACTTTTTTTCCTCCTCCTTTTGATTAGTCGGAATGGTGCTCGATGATGACATGACGCCGCCGGAGATGTTCAGGATCTATTACTATACATATTTACATATTGAGAATTTTTGGTTGTGTATGTATACGTGATTTCAGGAGGAGATTAGAAAATGAGTGATTTTTTTTTTTTTGAGAGGAGGGGGGGGGGGGGGGGGAATGTTATATATGTGGGGTAAAATAGGAATTTTGTCAACACTTTGGCATTTCATGAGGGGTTCAGTGCAATTAACTCACTATTTAATTTAATGAAAAATATTTTTTGTATTACTATTCCTATTGTCCCATATGTTGTTGTGGACAAAAATACAGAAGCAAAATACATTTTGCCCCCACTGAACTATCATTTCATGTCATGCACTATCGTAAATAAAATTATGAACATTTACTTAAACTATTTTGTATAAAGGGTAGAAACCCCCTTTTGGATTCAATGAATTGTCCTTATTATCCTTCATCAATGTTATTGTACCTTTTTTTTTTCTTGAGACCAATTTTTCTAACTGTATTTCTTCATTTTTTTGGGATAATTACTCCCACTACCCATGAGGTTTGACCTAATTACAAATAACACCCCCTTGTATCGAAAATTACCGATACCCCCCTGAGTTTTGTGGACTTTTTTGTAAGATAGACGGAAATAATAAAATGTCATTTTTACCCCTTAAATATTTAAAATAATTTTTTATTTAAAAAATAAAAAAAATAGGTATAAAATTGAATGGACCAAAATACCCTTTATTGGAAAAAAAATTACCATTTCTCAAACAAAATCCTAACTTAACCACCCCCCACCCCCCACCCCCCCAAAATACCGTCACCACCTCCCCCCCTCCCCCCGGGCCTTCTCTCTCCCCCTCCCTCCCCATCTCTCTCTCTCTCTCTCTCACCACTCTCGATCCCTCTCTCTCGCGCGGCGGCAGCGGCGGAGGCGAAGGAGGACGGGCGGCAGCGGTGGAGGTAGAGGACGGGCTGCAATGGCGGAGGCGAAGGAGGACGGGCGGCAGAGGCGGAGGCAGAGGACGGGCTGCAATGGCGGAGGCGAAGGAGGACGGGCGGCAGAGGCGGAGGCAGAGGACGGGCTGCAATGGCGGAGGCGAAGGAGGACGGGCGGCAGAGGCGGAGGCAGAGGGCGGGCTGCAATGGCGGAGGCAAAGGAGGACGGGTGGCGACGGAGGCGAAGGAGGACGGGCGGTCTCTCTCTCCCTATAGATCTCTCGATCTCTCTCTATCTCTCTTGCTGTGGATGACCGTGGGCGGCGACAATGGTGAAGGATAGCAAGCGGCGACAATGGTGAAGGACGATGGGCGGCGGCGCAGCGGTCCATTTGTCCTCTCTCTCCCTCTCTCTTCCCCTCTCCTTCCCTCCTCTGTATGTCTCTTTCTCTCTCCCTCTCCCTCTCCCTCTAGATCTCTCGATCTCTCTCTTTCTCGGCGGCGGATAGGTGGCCGGCGGTGAAGGGGGATGTGTGTGTATATATATTTAATAAAATTATTACATTAAACCCTCTAACATTATGCATAATTTTCATGAAATCCCTCAAATAATATATTATTTACGATAAACACCCTAAGGGTAAATGAGTCAATTCATATTTGTTTAAATTGCATTCCCGCCTTAAGAAGGGTAATTTTGGGAGATCACATTGGAGGGTAAACGCTGATTGTTAGTCAACTTAACAAAAGATGAAAATTGTAAGACGGCAACAAAACTCAAGGGGGTATTGGTAATATTCGATACAAGGGGGTGTTATTTGTAATTAGGCCAAACCTCAGGGGTGGTGGGAGTAATTATCCCTTTTTTTTTTCCTTTTTTTGATGAAAATGTTAGCACTAATTTGTGTTTATCTGTATTATCTATACTTCTATACTATTATATAAACAAGTAATACCATTTACTAACCATCATTGATATGTTTATATTTTTGTTTTTTTTTTTTTTAGTTTTTTCTCTCATCTCTCCTCTTACACGATCCTTTTGAACTTTCTCTCCTTCTTTACTCTCTCCCTCTCTCTTCTCTCTCTCTATCCTCTTTCATCTTCCATTACTCTTCAATATAATTTTCTTTTACTTTCTTTGTAATTATTTTCTTAATTTTTCATTTTGAATTATTTTATTTTTACTTAACACTAAGTTTATAAATATATTAAAATAGTTAAAAAATAGTTTTGATAGATACTAATCAAATTTTACTATTCCATTAAATGATATTATTTTTAATTATAGACACTCATCGAGTATTCCAATATTACTAGTTAATAATTAACTAGTAATGGAATAAATGGCTGCTGCGGCCATCAACATTTCGGCCATTCTCCCCCCGGGAACCAACTGGTACGATCACTCGAGTTTCGCAGCTTCTTGAGCCCACCTCGCGGAGAATGGAATGAAGATCTCATCAAGCAAGTGTTTTGGGAGGAGGATGTACATGCCATCCTCAGTATTCCTCTTAGTGGTTACTATCATGAAGACGTACGAGTGTGGCACGGTACAAAGACAAGCGTCTTCTCGGTCCGAAGTGCTTATTTTCTTGCTATTACTCAACTCTCCCAAGCAGCAGGTTCAAGTTCTGAGTCCTCTCATTCACGCGATTGGACACTGATTTGGAAGGCGTTCGTTCCGCCAAAAATCAAAGTATTTGCGTGGTGTGTTGCCCGTAATAGCCTCCCCACGTCCGAGAACCTACGTAAACGTGGTTGCGGGGATAATGCAATGTGCCCCTTTTGTGGGGATCACAATGAAACCATTGAGCATACTCTTGTTTCATGCGTGTTCGCTACACAAGTGTGGGGATGCTCAAATTTTGCAATTTCTAAAATTCTATTATGGGGTAGTGATGGGTTTGATTGGATTAAACGGGTCCATTCTTTATGCGATCGTCATGAGTTTGGACGGTTTCTCACTTTGATGTGGAGCATATGGTGGGGGAGAAATAAAAAGACAATGGAAGGGGATTGCCTGAATCCCCTTGAACTTGCTCAATTTGGCAATTCATACTTTGATGCTTTTTGTAACTCCAATCCAGTGGAGGATGTGGTTGTCCAGGAGCAGCAACAACAAGTTTGGATTAGACCTCCAAGTGGAAGGATAAAACTTAACTTTGATGGCGCACTGTTTGTAAAGGAGAAAGAAGCTGGGATTGGGGTTGTGGCACGCAATGGGGAAGGTCACTGTGTTGGTTGGCTATCTACTAGAGTTCGAGGGGTCATTGATGCGGAACATATCGAGGTATTGGCGGCTCTTGAGGCTACAAAATTGGCGCATCGACGGGGTTGGAGGGATGTTTGCATTGAGGGCGACTGTCTGAGCATCGTCAAGCGGCTTAATCAGATTGGTCCGGATTGGTCTACAGTCGGTAATATTATTAGTGATATCTTATCTCTTAAGTGTTGCTTCAGATCTATTGGGTTTTCTTTTATTCGCCGTACAGGCAATTGTTTGGCTCATGCCTTAGCAAGGAACGCATCTTCACGATTTGAGGGAGATACGAATATTCCTGCTTACCTTTGTGATATCTTTTACTCGGATTTGAATCATTAATAAAATTTTCCTTTCGAAAAAAAAAATAAAAATAAAAATAAAAAAATCATATGTAGTATTTTAATTTATATTTTTTGATTTAAAATTTATTGTTTTGGGAATGGTATTAATATAAGGCTTTAAACATATTACTTGTTTCTATATAACGATTTATTACTAGTTATTGTGCTGTCCATTGCACCGAAAACAACTCTATTTAATTAAACTAATAGAATAAAATTATTCAATTATCAAAAAGAAGGATCACTCCTAATTATAAAGAAAAAATTATTATCATTTCAAACAAACCATTCAATTAAAAAAGAAAACAATAGCGACGCATCTTTTCGATTATTATTACATAAAAAAAAAAAAAGTGGATCTGTTTATGAAAAAAGTTATTGTAAGAGAAGGGGGAGAGAGAAAAAAGAAAGAGAAATAATATATCACGAAGATAAGAGAGGAGAGAAAATAGGGGAGACGAAAAAATTACCAAACCACAGACATCAAAGGTAGTTATTAGTTGGATTTGATACTTCATATACAATATAGATAATCCATAAGTTTCAGATGTGGCAATTTACTAATGAAGTTCTCCAATCAAATATTATACATTATTCGTACGATTAAATCATGTTATTAAAGATCAAATTAATATTATACATTATTCTCAATGTCAAATTACTAATGAAGTTTTCCAATCACGTTATTGAAAATTAGATCAAGCTCAAGAGAATTAAACCACCAAATTCACTTTGGAAATATTTGAATTTTCAAGTTTCCAATTCGTCAAGGAAAGATTAGAGGATTAAATAAACATCATAACTTGCATTATTTTATTTAATTTTTAAAATTCAATTTGTATTTTTTTTCTATATTTTAATTCAATGGACATGAAAGTTTGTGTTATATATCTATATATATATATATATATATATAATAATAATAATAAAGTGATTAAAATGATGGAATGTATGAGTGAAAATTAAGAATGAATACTATAAAATGATAAAATCGAAAAACAACAATAAAATGGTGAGCTATACCATTTATTTTATTAACGTGGCTATTATAAACATCCGACAAATCCCTCAAATCCAATAGAAAAGAAGAAAAATAAAATCTTAAGAAAAAGATTAAACAAATAAAATAAAAAGTCTAATAAATAAAGTAATAGAAAAGGAAAAGGAAATTTAGATATAAGGATATAACGAACCCCATCAATTATAAAGATCACTACAAAGTATATTTATAAAAACATGATCATATAACTGAAATACTAAATGAGAAGAGAAAGTGGACGGACCCCAAAAAGTAATACTACAGAACAAAGAAAAAAAACACAAAAATGTAAATATTATTAAAAAATATATCTATCACAATATGCCCATAAAAATTAAGCACTCATGTACATATATACATATATACATATATATATATATATATATATATATAGACCAACACTTAACCAATCAACTTGTAAACCCATCGGAATTTGCAAAAAGAATCTCATTCTTTAATATTGTTCCCCTTCAATATTGGCGATTTGGTGATCTTGGTGCGGACATTGAGGGGAAAAAACGGTGGACTACATTTTAAAATAATTTACATAAGTCGGTGAAAAAACTAATTATTCTAAAAAGGTATGTAAAAAGTTGGTTGAAGAAGTTATCAAATAGTAGTATTTATATCCAAAGTTATAATAATTAAATTATCAAAAACTTCCTTTTTATTTTCCGAAATTTGTGGTAGTTGACATAGCCAATGGGTTATACTCCCTCCGTCCCATATTAGTTGTCTTTTTAGGAATTTTTTTTGTCCCATAATATATGTCGTTCTCACATATCAAGAAGAAATTTATTAATTTTTTCCTAATATACCCTTAGACTTTAATTAATATCTTATGCAAAATTCTAAAAAAAAAAATCAGCAATTTATTAATTATGGGTGACTCAATTCCTAAAAAATCTCCCAACAACACTATTTGTCTTTCAATCTTCCATATTAATGATTATTTTCATTATGAAAATCATTGGAAAGAGATAAATGGTTGATGAAAGAGAGATTAGTGGCTTAATTTACTAAAAGGGTATTTTGGTCAAAATAATTTATAATTAATGTTCTTAACACATTTTCTTAATTCTTGTGCATAACCCCAAAATGACAAATAATATGGGACGGAGGGAGTAAATAAAAAGAATCGTCCCGTAATTTGGTCAATTTACTAACAATAATAAAAGTTAGAGTGATCGTGTAACTGTTTCATAGTCATGCGTTTAGGATTGTTACTTGTGTGTTATAAATATGTCAAGGTAAGATTATGTGGAATTCATACTCAAAATGGATCTCCTAAGATTATGCATATAAGATAAATAGAGCTAATTATATGGTATGCTTCATAATTTTTTTCCGAACGGAGTTATTGCAGGTTTACATGAGATTTAACATCTCTTAATTAACATAGTTAATTTTGCTAATTTACTATGATTAAGCATTTTAAACTAACTCAACATATTATTTTCTATATTTTTCTAATGTTATGCATTATTAACCAATGAGCCTTTTTTGAAACTAAAATAATTGAAAATTATAAAAATTCATTCTTTGCTTAAAATTGACACATTATAGTCAACATACCCCATTCACATATATAACAGTACAGAAGCTCAATATATATATATATATATATATATATATAATAGTATAGAAGTGAAATAATCCTATATTTATCTCCCCCCTTTAATTATTCTTTCTCTCACCTAATTCATGAACATATTTCTTCTTTGAAAACGCTATAAAGTTAGTTTTGCTTAAACTTTTTAATTTTAACTTCTCATTTTCACTTTTTTTCCCCAAGGTTGTATGACTTTGATTTGGAAAATTTCCATAACATCTCCACATGATTTCGTGAAAAATGCTAATCACCGCCCCCCCCCCCCCCCCCCCCCCCCACCCATGGTTAAAAAGAATTCCGTATTTTTGAAAATACTATATTTTACCAAAATAATATAGAGTGAATTGAACACGCCTTTTGTGCAGGTATGAATATGATTTGACCTTTTTTACTTTTAAAAAGTGATGAAATTAGTTGAAATGCCCTTAAGTACAAATGTGTTGACTATTATACCCTTAATTCTTTAGCCTAATTCCTCTATCACCATTCACTGGAGTAACCACTTGTCACCACTAGAGTTACTTCCGAAAATTGCTGGTCTGAGCGCCCTGTTACATTGAATCAAACCCCTCAATCATCCTAACTCTTCTACCACCCTCGGCCCTAACTCAAAATTGAACTCACCAATACATTACTAGCACCAAATCGCTCAAAATTCATGTAATTTTCACCAAATATGTATGTGTTTCATGTGTCTATGTTTGTCTGTTGTTGTTGTGTGTGATGCGGGATATCTCACACGTGTTCGAGTAGGCCACCATCCAACTACCACGTGTCATCTGGGACCACACAAACCATGACCCTCTTTGTTTACAACATCCTCCTTGATACTCTGATATCGAGTAGAGCACTCTCCTCAAGCAAATGTAATCTCCTCAAGGACGGCTCGTCCATCGCCTGCTTGGCGGAAGAGGATAACCTATCGAGCATGTAGTACAATACCGTACCTTGTCTCTATCACCTTTGACACATGCTACTGACTCCGACAAGGAATCTACCTACCCTATGACCACTAGGTATGGCCAAGATGTCCCTTGTTAACGTTAGTTCTATTGTCCTAGGAATTCTTAGACTCACCAACTCAACCCTAGTCTCAACTCTCTTATAAATCCTAGAGGCTGACCAAAATCGCAACTCTCTTATAAATCCTCCAGGGAAACTCTCCAAAAAGGTAACAAACACTTGACCTGAAATTCTACTCGATTCTCTTCAGAATTCTTTATACCTTCCTACTTTGTACTGATTTAAGCATCGGAAGATTTTTGCCAAAAACACTTTCGACTAGACTCATGTGTTTTCCATTTTAGCAAGACAATGAGCCACTGGCTATTTTGAATTTTGATCGTGTTGAAAAAATGGGTTTTGAAACTCCCAAATCCAATATTCACCGACAAGTTTCTAGCGACGAATCGGTGCAAAGGCACTGGCGATTAATCAACGGACACGTCCAAGGATTGTTTCGTATGTTCATTTGTCTAGAGCAAGTTCAAGTGAGAGAATATAGAGTTATTCTTAAAAGCACCTCCTTGCCTATTTTCGAAAATGGGTTATTTTTAAAAATATTTTTCAAAAATAATTTAGTTAAAACTAATGGGCTAAACACGTTTCTATGTTTTTCATTTTTCATAAATGAGTTAGTTGTTTTCGACAAAATAAGATCTTGGACAAGGATTCACCACTAAAGCCTATACATTTTGGTGTTTTGAACTTCATGAGGCCAGTTAATCATCATATGTGTGCATGTCTTTTGTCTATAATTGTGTTTGCATCTACATGATATACTTTCTTTTCTCTTTTGGTTTCTTCCACAACCCGTTCCCCCTCAAATCATAGATTTACCACTCCAACTCACCGGTCGGCACCACCTCTCCCAAGGCAAAGACCAGATTGGCCTTTTTCTTCAATTACTGCCACCTGTTCAACCTTCAGTCATTGCCATTCCACCAACAAGAAGACACCAGGGCCAAGGGCTCTATGATGGACGAAACAACTTGTAACGATCCCAAACCATTATGTAATATTAGGCATACATAACAAAATATCTTTCTAAATATCAAGAGAACATAAAAAATTTACAATAAAGTCTATTACAATAGGCGCATAGCTTACAATATAAGATGGTACCTTATTTAAACACTACAACAAAAACCTTTTTTTCCGACAAAAAAATGTGCCCTAATATATACTTTTTTGAGGCATTTATACTTTTTCGGGCAAATCAAATAGCATGTCGCAATAAATCATGAGACACATATTAATAATTCCCAAAACATTTATTTGTTAGGACACTTATTTATATCCCAATAATATATTTTTCAGGCACATTAATAATACTATTATTCTGCAGAAATTCTATTATTTTTTATTAAAAAAAATTCAATTTTCAAACCTAGGAATCGAACCCAGGACCTCCACTACTTTCTCACGCATGCTCACCCAAATTTAATCCATGTGTTGTAATCACTGGAAATCGAACCCTTACCTCTTGGTTGGCAAACATATCTCTTGTCGTTGGACTAAAATCACTTTGTTGTCATAATTTTTCTTTTTCTATAATTAACATATATGTTTGACTTTACCATTTTAATAATTTCTGAAATATCATTACATTATCATTTACCTCTTAGTTGCATTAAATTTAAGGTAAAATTATCAAATCATTTATTTTAATATAGTATAATTTATAATGCATCTTTGCATTCTTTTCTGATTCGAAGTAGTAGTAGTAGTAGTAGTAGTAGTAGTAGTAGTAATAAGGTTTACATAAATGTTTTCCCAATTATATATATATACACAAATATAAATGTAGCATACAATAATTAAAATAATAATAATAAGGTTAATATAAATATTCCTCCAACAATATATATCTATATACACAAACATTATATATATATAGTATACATAAACATTATATAATATTTTTAAATTTTTTTAAAATTTTCGGTAGAATTGTCCGTTGAAATTTCACTGAACTTCGAAAAATTAAGATTTTTTATTTATTTTTTAATTTTCAACAGAAAATTCTGCTGAAATTTCTACAAAAATTCAATGTTTTTTAATTGTTTAAAATTTTAGATGAAAAATTCAGCCCAAATTCGGCCGAAAATTGAAAGTTTAATATTTTTTAATTTTTTTAAATTTTGGCCAAATTTTCAGCCAAACTAATATTATATATATGGCAAACTAATATTATATATATGGGAGTTCTAAGTGCCTCAATAAAGTTAATTATTAGGCTTAATTAATAAGTATCCAAAAATAATATTTTCATGACACTTATGAAAATGTTTCCCAAAAAATAGTTACATATATGGCATTTTTAAGTGCCTCAATAAACTTAGTTAATAGGATTAATCGATAAGTGTCCCCAAATAGTATTTTTATGACACTTATAAATATGTATCCCAAAAATAAATACATATATGACACTTTTAAGTGCCTTAATAAACTTAGTAAATATGATTAATTGATAAGTGTCCCAAAATAATATTCTTATGACACTTATAAAATGTATCCCAAAAAAAGTGTCCTATAATGTATATTTTGTTGTAGTGAAACGTACATAACCAAAAGCAACAAAACATAATAATATAGCATAAGCTAGTACAACAGCAAATTCTTAGTAACTCCATTTAGTTAAAAAATTCATATTGATCTAGGATTGCATCCTCCTTATGTTTGGTAATGTCATCGCCTAAAACGTTACATAAGAAAAGTCAACACAAGGGTTGAGTAAAAAATTTACTTAATATCATAAGGTGATAGGGTGTGGTGTAAGTGCACATAGACACATAATTCCACACAATATAGCATGTATTTCACATTTTTATCTTTGGATCACACTTTGTGATCACAAGTCCTTATAACTCCCAACACAAATCCCTTTCCTACCTTATTCTCCATATCAAAATTTCTTACCTTATTCAACCCGTGGTAATATCTTGAGTATATACCTCTTTTTTCCTATGACCCACTTCACACATGGAACACTCCGTCCATGTGAGGAGGGATTAGGACCATAGATGGCGAGAACTTATTTTAACATCGGCAAGTCCTTTGTCGCTCGGCCGACCTCAGTCCCATCCACTCTAAACACATTTGCGCCCGAGCATCCGCAACAAAATTTTCCAAGTATACACATTGACATGTAAAGAAGATGCTTTGGCAACTATAAACTAGAAATATAACTTTCACTAGAAACATAATCTTTACATCAAATATATTCTTAAAAACACAACTTTTGTAGCTAGTAGAACATGTTGAACACTAAATATGGCGCATGGATTCTAAGCATACGTGCACATAAACATAGAGTATCATGACTTATACTAAACTTTATCTTATATGCGTAAAAGCATAATAATCATGAATTTAAGTAAGAACCTTTACTTATGAAATTAATTAAAGTCCCTGTGTTTTGTAACTATTCTCTCTCTCTACTAGGACTATCTATATATATGTGTGTGTGTGTGTGTGTGTGTGTGTGTGTCAAGTGTTTTTAAGAGTGTATATATATATGTATGTGTGAACTGTGTGTGTTAGTGTGTGTGTTGTGTGTGTGTCATGTATGTTTGCGTGTGTGTGTGTGTATTTGTGTTTGTAGAGTGGTTGTGATGATGAACAATGAAGGCCAAGCCCTCTATTTATGCTAGTTAGCTAAGAGATAGCATTATTTTATAAAAATATCTCCTTACATTAAATGAAGTATAATGAATTCTTACAACTAGGCTTAGTTATTAAATGAATTATTCCACATAACCCTAAAGTGTTGCTCTAGGTTGGTTAGGTGTTAACCCTAATTCATACGAAGGGCACTCTAAGTTGCATGAGTGGCATTCTACTTCAAGAAGATGAATCCAAGTGTTATCTCATCCAAGACAATCCTTACAATTGGTGTTCTAGTGAAAGATGATTGCTACAAGTGTTATCGCTATTTTTACTTATGTGTTGCCCTAATACACATGAGTGTCATCCTATGTTAAGAAAATGAGGGCAAGTGTTATTCCTCCCAAGATACTCCGTACAAGTATTCATGTGATACAAAAATGATCCTCTTATATAATATATATATATATATATATAGAAATTCGAAATATACATATATATATATATATATATATCTATATATATTTTTCGAAAGGCTTAATTGCAAATTTAGTCCTGTACCTTTTGATGTCTGGCAATTTTAGTCCTGGCCAAACTTCATTTCGTAATTTAGTCCTGTAATTAAATTTTTTTCAGAATTATTGTCCTTTTTTAGTCTGAGTACACTATTTCGATCAGAGTTTCACACGTGACTTGCACATGTTGCCAGAATTTGCCTTGTTGGATGGTTGTTTTTCACGTGACCTGACAGAAAGATGAGGTGGAATTATAAATATGAAAATATAAAACAACGTCGTTTGTGGTAATAATTTGGCTTTGTCACGTGTTTATCACGTGACAGATATCTGATGACAAAATCCAAAATCATTCGAATTTGGAGTAAAATTGAAAACCCTATTTTCATCTTTTCTTTTTCCCCCAGAGATAATTAATTTTCTTCAATTCCGTTGTTCATCCTGTCGAAATTGACCGCAATCCTGTTCCTAAAGGCGAGATGGTGAGGAAACGAGGAGCTGTGAAAGGGAAGATTGTAGTGAGACTAGCCCCTGCCCTCCCGTGTAAGTTAGATTGTGTGTTTTGCTTAAATATATATGTTTGTATGTATTTAATGATGTTGTTGTCTGTTAGCACTTTAATGTCTTTGCTTTTTTTATTTTTTACAGTGTTAGTGGTCCTCCCCTAAAAGGAGTAATGTTTGTAGGGACCTCATGTTGTACTTTTTGAAAAACATTTGTTTTGCAATATTTTTATGGGTTTTTTTATGGGTTTTTTTATGATTTCTCGTATAGCAACTGTATTCGCCATAGTGACTATGCTTTTCCTTGTTTTTCCTTTGTAGATTTCTTGCAATCTTCAGAGGACAATACATATACTTTAACTGTAGCTATTCATTATGGGGGTACTTTTAAGCACTTTCCAGTGGCAGATTACTTAGGAGGGTATGTTAAAAGGTGGGATGGGGTCCAAGGGAATGTGTTTTGTATGCTTAATTTGAGGTGGTTAGCATTGACTATTGAGGGGTTGGGTGAGAAAAGGAGGTGGTATGTTAAGAAAGATAATGGGTTTGTGTTGGTATAGAGAGATAATGAACTAAATCCAATTGCTAGAGATATGACTTTAAAAAAAGAAGTGTTAAACTTATTTGTGGATGCTGAACATGTGTTGCCATCAAGTACAACAGGGATCATGTCAGGATGTAGAAACTTTTGTAAATGCAGATGATTCTACGAATTTGTGCAATGAAGATAATGTTCATAATGCTTGTGTTGATGAATTACTTGAAAACATTGATGTTAACAACAATCCCAAACAGGGAAAAAGTGTTGCTAATGAGGATGTGTCAATTGAAGAAAATGATGTTAATGTGGATGTTAATGATGGTCCCAATGTTGCTGATTCACTAGTGGATAGTGATTATGACTTTGGGGAACCAGAAGTTCAAAGTGAACATTGTGTTGGTAATGCTATGGGGGATGGGTTAGGTGATAAAATGGGCAATGGGGATGCTGATTCTGACTCTTTCAGTGGGGAGGTTGATGTTGTGGGTAGTGATGCTAATCTAGATGTGCATAAAATATCTGATGAAGATAATGAAATTGAGCCAGTACGTTTTAATGGTAAAATGGTCTATAATCCTCATTTTGAAATTTCATAAGGTTCAACACAAAAGAGCTTGTCAGACAAGTTATTACATCACATGCTATCAAAACTAATATGAATATTAAGTTTACTAAGAATGATAAAATTAGGGTGTATGCTAGGTGTAAGGCTGAGGGATGCCCATGGAGAATGAATGTTGTCAAAATTCTGAATGAAGTCACCTTTATTTTGAGGGAGTACAACCCTAACCATACCTGCATACTTGTCCTTGAGGTTAAGAATGTTAAGACAAAGTGGTTAACAGGTAAATACTTTCACAAGTTTAAGGCAGACCCTAAAAAGGATATGGAAGGGTTCAAGGCAGAGGTCATGAATGAAATTGGATGCAATGTGAGCAAGGATCAAGCTTACAGAACCAAGACCAGGAATAATAACCCTAGCTCTCTCGCACAGTGGATCCTCATACCACAAAAAAAAGTTACAAACCTGTGCCTATTCTGAAAAAAAATAAAAAGACTATATAAATTGGGTGATAAATCGAGTAACAGACCAAGAATTACCCTTACCTCACAAGCCAGAAATCATCTTCCAGGGTTTTCGTTAGTCCACGACATTCGTACAACAGCCGTTCTTCCTCAGTGGCAGGGAACACCCACAATTGGCACCATCGACAATAGCGTTGAATTTTCAGTCAGCTTTACTATGCCCAAGGTTCTCAGCCCACAATGCTCTTATATAGGGCTAACTGCTTTATGCTTATGGAGGGAAATTTTCCGTCCCAAAATAGGTTCATGTGTGTGAGTTGTCACTTATTTGTCTATGTGTACCTAAATACAACATGTCATTTATATAATTTGGCTGATGTGTAAGGCCACGTGAAAAATAACGATCCAACAAGGCAAATTCTGGCAACATGTGCGAGTCACGTGTGAAACTCCGATCGAAATAGTGTACTCCGACTAAAAAAGGACAATAATTCCGAAAAAAATTAATTACAGGACTAAATTACGAAATGAAGTTTGACTAGGACTAAAATTGCTAGACATCAAAAGTTATAGGACGAAATTTGCAATTAAGCCTTTTCGAAATACATAGATGTATTCATATATATATGACACTATTACAAATAAATTTCTAAGGTGCAATTCTTGAAAATACATATATATATCTATATAGATATAAATCGTTTATATATATAGTGTAAATTCAATTATTTAGCATAAACATAGTTATCATTCCTATTTCATTTTTAAAATATCACACGATGTACATATAAGAGAAAGATTAAAAAATAATGATCATATAAAACCTGAAATGATATACTTAAGCTTTATAACACAATTCAAAAATGAGGATCACATAAATCATGAAATAATAATATATAATTAATTTTAAAATAGTAGGAAGTATCGCGGCCTTACAAAACAGGGCCACCACTGGAGGAGGGAGAAGATAGGGGTCAGGTGGTGCAATAGGGGGAAAATCATGAGAGGGGCACAGTTGGGGTGAACCGGTCAGTAAGGCACGACCGTATGTAGGTGGCTTAGGCTACATGTCCAGTGATTGTGGAAATTGATAGTTACAGAACTACATTGAGAAAGCTATTTTAAACAAGGTCATTTTCGCCACAACCTATGATCGCGAGAAGAAAATTTTAATTATGCCTTGTTAATTCTGACTAAGCCACTGTTTGTCATGACTGTTGAACGATACGCTAAATTTACTTGTTTTAATCTAAAGTGAAAAATTGAAGAAGAAATGTTCAATCCGTACCTACCATTAGTTTTATTTGTTTTAATATAATGTGAAAAATTGAAGAGAAAATGTTCAATCCGTACCTTGCATCCATCTGCTTTCCGATTTGTATGGTATGATTAAAATTAGAAATCACTTTTTTGTATGCAATTTACAAGAATATCCCATATGGTAAAGAAGCCTTGGCTAATATCAAAGAAGGAATTTTAAGTGTTACTGCACAACATACAAAGTGTAATCAGACTTGTATGCCAAAACATCATGGCATAACATTAAATACTACGTAGAAGGTATTCTTAAAAAGAACAACAGATCTATCCCATCTCTCCGTCATCGAGCGGCGTCATGTCATCATCGAGTACCAAGGAGGAAGAAGAGAAATTTCTGGAGAAGTTGAAGTCGCTTGATTTTCTGGGTTATGTATGTCAGAAGGATTCAATACTGTACCCGCAGCATGCCGAACGAATTTTGCAACAGTACGCACACTGGCCCCAACCGTTCGATAAAGGGTCTCTCTCTCTCTCTCTCACACACACACACACACATCTGATCTTGAAAAGCATCATTTAGATTTACTGCTTACATGTTCTTTGTGAGGGGGGAAATTATAATTTAGATACCCTAATTGCTATTGAATTATCGGCATGGAATTTTTGTGAGTGAAATTTTTCCTGCTTATTGAATCATTGATCTACGCGAAAATTGGACGAAATTAGAAGTTCAAATGTTGAGCTTTCTTGTGTTATTCTCCTTGTTCTGCACGTTAAGCTCACTGAATCTGATCAGCAGGCTTGTTTATAATCTGACTGATTAATTTCAACAAATTATTGTAGTCCAAACATCGAAGGGATGGATTTGGGTAGGGTGAAACACTACAGTTACTCTGAGTTGCAGCAGATTACCAATTCCTTCAGTGAAAGCCATAAAATACGCAAGGTTGAATTTGGAAGACTGTTTCAAGGGACAATCAAGAGGGACTCGGCTGATCAAGATGTGATTGTGAAAACATGGGATTTCTACTTTCCTCCAATAACGATTATGAGGACTTATACAACTAGAATCCATGTTTGACCTCTATTATTTTACCTTTTTTGAACTTAAACGTCAGTTGGTGGTGAATGCCACTCTACAGCCGAAGCTGATGCATGCTTTATTGGTTCTTGATTATCTCTCAGGATGAACTCAATTTCTTGAGAATCCCACAAATAGAAGCACATCCAAATGCAGTGAAACTAATTGGATACCACTGTGACAAGAAACTGGCAGTCATATATGAGGGGAGAAGGCCAATGTATATCTTGGATGAAGTTTTAGAAAATGGTATATATATATATATATATATATATGAGCTCGGCTCTTATTAGTAATTAAATGGTAAAATGTGCTGTTGTTACCCGTTTGCTTCTTATGATTAAGTCAACACTTGTTTTCCTGTATATTAGATACCTTTGACTGGGACGATCGGCTGAAAGTGGCCATTGGAGTTGGAAAAATATTGGAAATGTTTCATGACAGCAAAGTTGTGCATGGGGGTATATTCCCAGAGAACATTATGCTTGATGAGGTCATACTGGACATTTCTCTCTTTCTTTTTGGTTTCTTATATTTCCTTACAAAAGCTCTTGTATTTTGTGAAGATTTGTCATGATCCAAATCATCTTCTTGTTTCTTGTGCAGAACTTTTGTCCTAAAGACTTTTGACTTTCGGTACCGTGAACATAACCTCTGGTGTTATTATGAAGCTTTTGGAAGAAAAGATATGAACCGTATGGACTTCTTCCGTTTTTTCTATATGAATGTTTTCATGTTGTTTTTTGCTTGCTAGCACTTAGTCGTAATTCGTTGTGAGTCTGTCTCTTTAAATATTACTTGGACCTTTGGGGACATCCATTTGTTCTTGTCAATAATTTCAAAAGTTGGCTGCATTCCCCTTTCTGTCCACTCCTCTTTCTGCTGAAAAAGGGCTTCTTCTCTTTTTTGTTGCAAATGGATAAATTTTGATGGTAATAGTTGACTAGAACCGTCAGACCCAAGTCGCACATATGCAATAGATCCCCCCCTTAACCCCTACCCCCACTCCCACGTAAATAAAAAAGAAAGAAAAGAACAACAATCGATGTTAGTTTCACATGTTTTTCCTCTGTTTTTCTGTGGAGAATTGGCAGCAGGACCAAACACATAATTAACATAGAGCCTCCCATAACGGTGGAACCTTAAGAGTCATTGTGTTGGTGTTGAAACATGAGGGACTTGATATGATAGAGGCAAATAAGGAACCAAAAATGTGATTACCGGATGAGTAATTGCATTTTTTATCCTTGTAATTCTCTTTCTACTTAATACTAGTCATTCCCCCCCGCCCCCTCTTAAAATCCAGATAAATGGAACAGAGTGTTGTGTATTGCTTAATTTATCCATACCTGTGCTTAATATTTATCAACTGCATTGCTCGTTATTGTTGTTGCAGCTCCGGAATGGTCTTTCCAGGATGATGTTTTTGCATATGGCTTCCTAATTTTGGAGCTCATCAGCAAAAAAGATGCACGTGGAGTGTGGGACTCTTGGTATAACAAGTTTAAAGATACACATGTTTACCCTGCTGAGACTGTTGTGGATGCATCTTTTTCCATTGATGAGGGTATTGCATCACGAATTAGGAAGTGCGGATTTGATTGTTTGAAAGCCAGATCACCAATTTTGCAGCCGTCTCTGGAGGAGATTTTAAAAATATTGTCAGATGCTGCATCTCTACCAGCAAAGAAGAAACAAAAGTATGATCATGGTCAGTAGGAAAGTTAGTTTAAGATTGGACACTTTTGAATTGCTCTGTTGAAGAAACAAAAGTGTGACCATGGTCAGTAGGAATGTTAGTTTAAGATTGGACACTTTTGAATTGCTCTGTTTTCTCTGTTTTAGGAATGTTGAGTACTGTTTTAGGTTCAAGACTAAGCATGCAAGTCTTCTTATTATCCGAGTTGAATGATGAATGGCCCTCCATGCATGTCTCACTCCTTGACTTTGATATTGCAACCCCTTCAATCCCAACTTGAAAGGGCGATGAAATCATTAATAAGTGGGGATTATTTGTAATTTAGGCAAACCTTAGAATATCCCAGAGTAATTATTCCTACTTTTAATGCTTTAAGTTGGAAGCGATTTAGTGTGTTTTCCTATTTACTTTAACATCGGGTTCGTGATGACTAACATTGCTTCTTACTTGCTCTGTTGATTTTATATCTTCACATCTATATATTATCATACTCTTAATATGATAAGTACATTTGCTTACATCTTAATAACTTTCTTTTATATTGATTTTCGTTCTATCGTGGAGTTTATATATCATAATGTTTATGTCTGGTCTTTTTTTCAAAAATAATATTTGCTTTGTGTTTTTCATTCATATTTATTTGATCCACGTAGGTTCTAATATATTATAACCAATATCAAGAGTAATTTTTTGTATGTAATTGTGTTTATATATATATATATATATATATATATTATTAGCCTTACAAAAAGTAGCCCTTATTGTTAAGACTTCTTAGGATAAATGATTTCTATTACAATTTAAATGTTTAACTTCAATTAAATAAAAGTTCCATCATAATTTATTTCATTGCTTACAAATAATAATATGATTATACTCTTTTAAGTGTTCTCATGAATGAATTTGACTAAAATTATTATTATTATTACTATTATAAGGGGAGAATAATATTCGGCATTCAATTATATGAGTATATATATCTTCTTCCAGTTATGATAAAATACGTCAGCTCACTAGTACCAAAAATATTATATGAATTCATAGATGTACAAATAAGATACAAATTTTAGGAAAAGAATAAAATCAGACAAACTATTTCCATTTATTTTGTTTATGTTAAATAAGTCAATTGTTTTTGATAAAGTAGTGTATTATTCATCAATTATTATATAAAAACACACAATATGATTGCTAGATATTTCATAGTAAGAGTACAAGTATTGTTCATTAATTTTAAATCTGTACCATCAAATCATTAAGAATATTATATTTTTCATAGTTATTATAATTAACTTTATATTTGATTATACATATTAACCAAAATTATTCAAAGCAATAAACGATTTTCATATTTGATTACCTTCTCTAAGGAGCACATATTTTTCTATATATAAATATCGTATTACATTATCTAACTTGATTTATATACATTACAATCATATTATTATTATTATTATTATTATTATTATTATTATTATTATACTCATATGATTGAATAATAATAATAATAATAATAATAATAATAATAATAATAATAATAAATTTAGCTAAGTTCATTCATAAGAGCACTTAAAAAGAATAATAATATTATTGTTTTTAAGCAATGAAATAAATACGATGCAACTTTTATTTAATTGATACTAAACATTTAAATTGTAGTAGAAATCATTTATCCTAAAAAAAATTTAATAATTAACGGATTTATTTTAAAAGATTAATAATTAAAGGAATAATTTGAGAGAGAGAGAGAGAGAGAGAGAGAGAAAGAGAGATTATCAAAAGTTAGAGAGAGAGAGATTAGGAAATATGGAGAGAGAGAGAGAGGGGGGAGGAGAAAGAAAATTTTGACTCAAGATAGCGGATTACTCAAAAATTAAAAACCCTACAACTTGTTAGAGTATTTTAAAAATTGTATATATGGTATTGTTTTAGGAGGTGACTAAAGTTAGTCACCCACAACTGTGGCTAATCATAGAACTCTTCAATTGTGGTTGCCAATTCTATTACTTTTTATTTTTTTCTAAATTTATTTGTTCTCAACTATTTTAAAATATAAATACATCTTAATATTTTTCTCCAATTAAATAAAAGTAAAAAAGTGCACATTTAAAAGCGCATAAGTGAAGCAATATATATATATATATATATATATATATATATTAATAATATTATGCTTAGCAAGGAACATATATTAATATCTATACTATTATATATTTGAAGAAGGTCTTTTGACCAAATTATATAATTTTGATCAAATTCTCAATTCTTAGAATTTTGAATTAATTTTAATTATTTATAATGAATTATTTGATTGGTTTGCATTAATTATTAATTTCTCTCTCCTAATTATTCAACTCCACTAACAATATATATTTAATAATTTTTTAATCCTCTCTAAGGTCTCTCTCTCTCTCTCTCTCTCTCTCTCTCTGTGACACACACACACAAACAAGAATATAAAAATATAAGGAGTGATAATATCAAATAATTACATAATAACATATGTAAATAAAGAAAATTTTAATTAAAATATTATGTAATGCCATACAATTGTTTCAATTTAAAAAATATTAGAAAAGTCAATATAAACATAATGTCATTTGCAGTAAACTTCTCCTAAAAAATTAGTAATTAAAAACTTTCAACTAAAATTTATGTAACTCAAACATTAAAAATAATATGCTATGTCATATCATAATTCCAAAACAAGTAAAATAATTAAAATGTGGACATAATATCAATTACAATATATTTTTTTCATCTTTTTTTTATGTGTAACATTTCTTTGCATATAGTTTATCTGTTTATTAATTGTTCTTTATTATTTCCTTTTAGATTTTATTATTTTACTTTGTGGTTTATTAGATATAAATTTTTTACATATACATTACATATTGTTATAATTACAACCAATATATTTATTATTCTTACAATACTTATAAAATTGTTAAATTTGATGGATTATTTTTAATTGGTGGTATTGATGATTTTTTTTTATCAAATAATAGTATTAGTTAATTGGATTTATTATATTTTTTTGTTTTTCATCATGTTTCAAATATTTTTCTTGAGGAAAGTCTAAGTTTGAATATAGACACAATTTTTTTTTTTAATTTTGCATCTTAATGCTGCTTTTTTCCTCTTATTTTTATTTTTCTTTATTTGTTCTACAATTCTCTTTTTTGTTTTATGAGTCATTCTACTAATAATAATGGGAGTAAAATACATTGATTTAAATAATAGTAAGATACAAACTAAGTAGATTAATTTGGTTTTGATAGCGGTATTTGATAGCAATTTGGTTAATTTTGATCTCTCAAATTTTTGAATTTTTTAATAATAGCAACAATTAGAAACTTCTTTATCCCACTCATCCACTTACTTATCCACTAACATATCCAATTACGTACTCCCACTTTTCTATGATTTTTGATTTCCATTAAGTAAGATATTTTATAATTAAAATATTTATTAGAAAATGAATTGCGATACGAATGAAGATTATTTATCCAAAAAGAAAGAGATGAAAGGATATTCAAAATGTTCACAACATTTAAAATTCATTTCAACTAAATTTAGGGCGAAATGTTTGTTTAGAGATATAAAAGAAGATTCGTAACACCCAAGATATATTAAGAGTATTTGGTGCTTCATAATTTAATTATTATTTTATTTATATTTATATTTTTATAATTATTCTTTTTTTGTAAACTAAATTTTAATTTTAATTTATTTTATGATGACTCGCATCTATATATATATTTAGGTGTGTGAAAAAATCATAGTGTCACATCTTTCAATGTGAATAATAATTCATTATTTTGTGATTTATTAACTTAGAGTAACTCATAGTTTAACATTCATAACTTTAATATATCTGAAATTTTTATTTATAACTTTATTTTGGATCATATATTTAGATTTTAATTTTCTTGATATAATTTTTTTTAACACGACAATACTTTTCTTTTTTCTTTTTAAATTTAAAAGCTTTAAATACGAGTAAATATTGTTATTTATTTAATTATTGAACTGCATTGAAAATTATTCAGAGTAAACGTTATTTCACATAAATAGTATATTTTATTTTTATTTTTTATGCAATACAGTAAATTATGATATCCGTGTATAGCACGGGATACATACTAGTTATTATATATATGTAGGAGGTGTTTAACCCAATTTTTTTCAATTTGGACTTAATTGTAACTTTTCAGAATTTTGAGTTTATATTATTTATTTATTTATTTTTTAACAGCTCATTGGTTAAATGGTCATACTGGGAGGTTAGTTTTACTTCCAAAACCTTTTGAAGTCACTTGGCATTATTATGCCTCTATTAACGTGCATCTCCATTAAATGTGATACAAAAGCTGTTAGTAAGCAATTCCAATTTTAAAATTGTATTCATTTTTATGTATGGAAATAGGATATATCTTGTTACTTAATTAAAATATTTTTTAAACCATTATATCTATACTTTATCTATATACATCTATACGATATTAATTGTTATCACTTATATTAAAATAATTCCTTAATCAAGATTATTTAATTTTGACTAAATGCTTATTTTTGATAATTTATACTTTTAATTAGAACGCAAAAAAAAAAAAAAAGGTTAGTGTCAGTTTAAAAGACTATTGATTTTGAAACCGATACCTAATTTTTGACATTGAAATGAGGAAACTCAATTAGTGGCATAAAAATTTGAATATCCATTTTTAGATTTTTTTTTGGCAAAATATTTTCTCTTGGAAATTTGAATATCCATTTTTGAGCCTTTAAATACAAAAAAAAACCTAATAATAAGCTGATTATTACTCAATTTTCTTTCTAAAGCCTCCGCTATTTCATTTTTAGGCTTAATTTCTCATACGACTGCTTGTGCATGTCTATCGTTTTCTGTTGATTTGATTTTATCTCCTTTACGTAATCCAAATAAAAAATATTTGAAAACTGAAATACTGAATTTCGAGCATTTTTGTGCTGGTTTCTACTATTTGTTACTTTTCATTATTGGATTGCATTTATTGTCAAAATCGTTAATCATACTGTTTGTGAATCTCCTTTTTAATTTCTATTTATCATGATTATTATTATATAATTTTTTATGTCCTACATTTTAGTCCTAAATGCTATTGTCTTTTCAGTAATCAAATATTTTATCTGTCATGTCCATATCGCAATTGTTTCATTTAGACCAATCAGTACGTACTACTTTCCTTACTTTCTGTAACTTTTTTTGGTCCACGACATTTCTTTTCTTTTTATAAGTCCGTTATATGTGGCTAAATAAAGCATTTTGTTACAATCTTCAATTTTTCTATTTTTCGAACATGATTTGTTCTGTGTTCTTTTTCAAGATTCATTATAATCTTTGGGGGTTTTGAGAAATATTTGTTATTTCTCTATAACCTTACTTCATTTCATTTCTTTTTTGCTTCCTCTTTGTTCTATTTTTCTGTAGTGTTTTTAAGATATCTTTAATATTTTTCTCTCTATTATAATTTCAACCTATAATGCTATGGATCAAAAAAGATTAAGTAAATTTTTGTTTACCTTAATCTTAGGTTTGTGATAGCTTTGTGACAAAACCAATAAGTTCTTATTTTAGTTATTGATTCTAATTTAATATTTCGATATGTAATATAATATAATTGTGATATTGCAGTCTTTTTTTGTAATTAATTTCATCTTGATATATTGCTTTATAATATTTTGAAATTTTCGTTAACTGGTAAAAGAATTCTTCTTTCTTATTATATAAAATATTCTTCTTTAACTAAATAAAGAATTATTCTTTCTTATTATATAAAATATTCTTAACTCATTCATATATAATTAATCAATTTTCTTCATCTAACAAAGGATGTTCACTCTTCTATTACACATTTGTACTCAAAAAATTCTCGCATACTTTAGAAAGGTATTTTTTGAAGTGTCCATATTTGTATCGTTTGATTTAATTTAAAGAGATACAATTAAATTAATAATTATTTTTCACAATACATTGATCTTACGTGGTGATGCAGGGTTTTTTTGGTTAACCACGTGGCGGAGTTTGATATGCTTCGGGTGATATGCTGGCGGCCTGCCTGAAAAGAGGGAGGAACGCACGTAACACTAGTCGATTTTGCCTTAACATAGGTTCTCCGATACTCAAGTCAGTTTAGGATTATGGAGAAGAAGATGAACAGTAAAGTTGTTATATTTTTTTGAAAGAAATATGCAAGATACCTCTTTTGGGAGAGTCATGAGCCTCTTTATATGAGAGTGGGTCTTGATGTGGCATGGTTGATGGGGGTTGGTCCATAGATTGATGCATTAAGTATAAGTGAACATGATTTTTGTCATTTCTTGAACTCCCAATGGCGGCTACCCTACTCTCATTAATGGGGCATTAACTTTGCATTTAATACATATATTATGCATTTAAAGCCCAATATAATCTTTATGAGGGAGCATTTTATACATCTGGGACCGACAAGAAGTCCCCATGTAGGGCAAGTGGCAGACTGTCACATCTGATTGGGCAGCCAGGTAGCATGCTTCCCAAAGAGCTGTCAGCAGGTGGATGACTTTAGCTAAGGGGTAGATGGTCCATGCCTTCGACAATGTGCCTGTGTCCTTAAGGACCTTCTCTACTTTCTCCTAGCTCAAGATCTCCTGATCTCCAATATATTTTTACTTTGTTGATACGGTTTCGAATGCCCTTTTAGCCATCTCTCCTGGACTTTTGCCACGGATTGCGAGATGTGCCTAGAGGTTTATCCCCTCACGCGAGGCTCTAGCTTGCTCTAGGGCTTCTTTTTGTTACGCAGACATTCTCTCGAGAGCATTTTGCCCTTCGAGGGCATCGATTCTCACACTTATATGGGGCAGTCATACACATTCAACTCGTCAATTAAAGGTTGCAAATACACATCAATTTTGTCTTTTGGATTGCGCGGTCCAGGAATCAAACGTGTCAGAAACATATATGGGGCAGTCATGCACATTTCGAAAGGTAAATTATAATGAGTAATAATAACCGGCCAACAAAAATATGATTTAGATGTTTGGTTAAAAGGATTAAATCCATCAGCACACAGTCCAAGTCTAATGTTTCGCGGTTCGGCGGCAAACTTTGGATGTTTCTCATTGAAATTCTTCCACGCTATGCCATCCGAAGGATGACAAAGAATACCAAACTTTGCTACATGCTCCTGGTGCCACCTCATTTGCTCGACTGATTTTTCAGAGGTATACAACCTTTTCAAACGTGGAATCATTGGCATTTAGTACATTCTTTTGTAAGGAACACGTCTAATGCTCCCCGTACGAGATAGTTTAAATCTAGGATGATGACATAATGCACATTCATCCAAGTGAGCATGTTTTTTAGAAAACAACACACACCCCTCAACGTAGTAATCGGTTTTCAGAGGTGTCAGTCCCAATTTTCTCGTTAATTTTTTGGCGTCATAATAACTGTTGGGAACGTGATTGTCTATCGGATTTGATGTTTTTATAAGATCAGCCATTCTATCAAAGCATCCCTGTGGTATATTATAATCTGATTTCAATGTCATCATTTGAAGAGTCAGTGATAATTCTGTCTGTGACTCACATCCTGACTACAACGGACGATTTACTGCCTCCAATAAATCATAAAATTGTTGAGCTTAGTTATTATGAGGTTATTCAATAATATGACTCATTCCAGCAGCATTTCGCTTAGAATTCTGCCATGTCCTATTTTCATGAAAATCATTCTGTTCCATAGCATCATAGACTAAATTTTCATAATTTCTTAACCCTTCTGTGATATTGACATGACTGTAAATACTTGGACCGACAACGTCAACATTACAATTTTCTGGAGTAATTTCCCCAAGTGCAGTCCAATACCAATAATTTGGTTGAAATCCATACTTTAAAAGATCCTATTTTACATTGCTAGCATTCTTGTATTTTCCATTTTCACATTTAAAACATGGACACGTAAAATAACCGTTGTCAAGTTTGCATTGTGGTTGTGAGGTTGCAAATTCAATAAACTAACCCAAACCCATAAAAATTCATTCGTAAAGTCTGTTCGATTGGGCAATAACCAATTGTACATCCAACTTCTACTCACATGTATATTATCCATTTTCTGTAACAAACATAATTATGTCATTTAGTCACCACTAAAGTTCGTATTTAAACTCCGTCAACAAACATATATGTAAAAGCAATATCAATACCACCATAGAAAGACGCATCTTATATTTGAAATCATATTTGACGAACAAAACAAGCGTACATATACTCATGAAAACATATCTCAAAAACAACATATATACAACCGTAAAAACCCGCATTTTATATTTAAAATCATATTTCACGAACAAAATAAACATACATATACTCATCAAAACATATCTCTAAATCAATAATTAAAAAACAAACGTAGAAACGCGCATTTCATATTTGAAATCATATTTCACAAACAAAACAAACATACATATACTCATCAAAACATATCTCAAAAGCAATACATATACCACCGTAGACAAATTTGAGATAATTTAAAACATATCTCAATTAAAACATACATACATATACATTTCTCAAAACATATATATATATATATATATATATATATCTCAAAACAAATTTTGGGTAATTTAAAACATACCTTCAATTTTGGAACCACCAAACTTGTGAATATATAAAAACCTAACAATAATTACCAAAAAATTCAAAACAAACACAAAAATGTTAGAAATATTTTTCAAATTAAAACACATAAAATAAAATAAAAAATTGGAGGTGTGGAGGGGAGGGGGGCGGGTTTGGGGCTGGTAGGGGGTTAAGGGGGCTAGGTTTGAGGCTTTGGCCGGGGGGAGGGGAGGGGGGATGCTGGGTCACGGCGGCGGTGGAGGGGGGAGGCGGGCGAGGGGTAGTGGCGGGCGGCGGGCGCGGGGAGTGGAGGAGGGTTTGGGGTTCGGGTGGGGCCGGGGGGAACAGAAGGGTGGGGAAGGGGGGAAAGAGCACGACAGTCGCCGGCAAGAAGGCACCGCCGCGCGGGGGTGGGGGGGACAGGGATGGGTTGGGGATGGGTGGGGGTGGGAATACCTTGTGAAGAAGAAAAAGAAAGAGAGGGAAAAAAAATTCTAAGTGTTGTATATATAGTGGAATTTTAGCCACGGATTAGCCACAACCTGACTGTGGCTAATTTGGCCACCGATTTAAATTAGCCATGGCCAAACCGTGGCTAATCTGTGGCTAAAGTAAGCCACCGATCTACTTTAGCCATGGCCAGGCTGTGGCTAATATATATATTTATATATTTTTGGTTAAAAAAATTATCCATGGCTAATACTAATTTAATTCGCGTTTATCCACATTTCAAATTAATTAGATTAACAAAAAATTATAATATAATTATATAATTGAAATGATCATTCGTAAATCGAAATCATATATATATATATGTATATATGACAGAATAATCAACATTAATCAGTTATATATATCGATTGCATCCGTACTTATATATGCTCTTATATATGTAGCATATATATATATATATATATAATACTCTTCTATATGTAGTGATATTATAGAATATAATTGTGAAACTTAAATTGAAATTAATATATATATTCCTCATTCCAAATGATAGTGTTACATATATATGTGTGTATGTATATATATATTGTTTATAACACAATATATATCATTAATCAATTATAGATTAATTTAATTATGAGATTTGTTTAACTAATAATAGAAAATGGAATAACACATTTATCGTAAAAAAATAATTTAAATCGAGCACTTTCAAATAGAATAATTTTTTTTTAAAAAAAAATTTGTTAGCCACGACCAGCCCGTGGCTAATCACCCAAGCCACTGTTTAAAAAATTACCCATTGGTAATACGTTTTCAATTTGCATTTATCCACATTTCAAATTAATTAGATTAACAGAAAATTATAATGTAATTATATAATTGAAATGATCATTCATAAATCGAAATCATATATATATATATATATGACAGAATAATCAACATTAATCAGTTATATATCGATCGCATGTGTACTTATATATGCTCTTATATATGTAGCATATATATATATATATATATAATACTCTTCTATATGTAGTGATATTATAGAATATAATTGTGAAACTTAAATTGAAATTAATATATATTTTCGTAATTCGAAATGATAGTTTTACATATATTTGTGTGTGTGTGTGTGTGTGTGTATTGTTTATAACACAATAATGAACATTAATCAATTATAGATTAATTTAATTATGAGATTTATTTAACTAATAATAGAAAATGGAAGAACACATTTATCGTAAAAAAATGATTTAAATCGAGCACTTTTAAATAGAATAATTTAAAAAAAAAATTTGTTAGCCATGGGCTAGCCGTGGCTAATCACCCAGGCTTGATATTTTAAACTGAAATTCTATTAAATATCAATATCAATAATGCGGTCTTGAATTATTGATAAAACTACAATATATTTTATTACAATTTATCAATTATAAACTTCTAAAATTACATAATTAACTCGTACATGTAAACAAGTGACCATATGTAAATGAAATTACATCGCATCCGTACTTAATTAATTATTTACACATGCACTTATATATGTAGTATATACATAATACTATAATGTATTATACAATTGTGAAACTTAAATTCACAACAAGTTTGATCAATATAACATATGTTCTGATTAATATCATCAAACAATTTAAACGATCATTTGCCATTCGAAATGATCATTTAAACGATCATTTGTCAATATATATATATTGATTATAACCCAATAAATAATATTAATCAATTACATATTAATTTAATTATGATATTTATTTAATTCATAATAGAAAATGGAAGAACGCATTTATCGTAAAATAACTATTTAAATTGAGTACTTTCAAATAGAATAATTAAAAAAAAAGATAAAATTTAGCCACGGGCTCGCCGTGGCTAACCCGTGGCTAGGACGTGGCTAATAATTGGCGGCAAATATCGCGCCAATTTTAGCCACCAAAATTAGCCACAACGAATCCGTGGCTAATTTTTTTTGTTTATTTTTTTTCAAATTTGTGGCTAATAGACACGGATTAGCCACGGATTTTTTCCGTGGCTAAAATTCGTGGCTATTTAATGTTTTTCTAGTAGTGTTTGTGGAGTGGTTGTGATGATGAACAATGAAGGCCAAGCCCTCTATTTATGCTAGTTAGCTAAGATATAACATTATTTTATCAAAATATCTCCTTACATTAAATGAAGTATTAATGAATTCTTACAACTGGGCTTAGTAATTAAATGAATTATTCCACATAACCCTACAAGTGTTGCTCCAAGTTGGTTAGGTGTTAACCCTAATTCATACGAACTCTAAGTTGCATGAGTGGCATTCTACTTCAAGAAGATGAATCCAAGTGTTATCTCATCCAAGACAATCCTTACAATTGGTGTTCTAGTGAAAGATGATTGCTACAAGTGTTATCGCTATTTTTACTTATGTGTTGCCCTAATACACATGAGTGTCATCCTATGTTAAGAAAATGAGGGCAAGTATTATTCCTCTCAAGATACCCCATACAAGTGGTGGTTTAGTAAAGGGGATGAATACAAGTGCATTGGAGCATTTAATATAGTAGCTTTAATAATGAAAATGATATTGTGGACAAGTATTCATGTGATACAAAAATGATCCTCTTATATAATATATATAGAAATTTGAAATATACATATATATATATATCTATATATATATTTCGAAATATAAAGATGTATTCATATATATATATGACTCTATTACAAATAAATTTCTAAGGTGCAATTCTTGATAATACATGTATATATCTGTATAGATATAAATCCTTTATATATATAGTGTAAATTCAATTATTTAGTATAAACATAGTATCATTCCTATTTCATTTTTAAAATATCACACGATGTACATATAAGAGAAGGATTAAAAAATAATGATCGTATAAAACCTGAAATGATATACTTAATTAACTTTATAACACAATTCAAAAATGTGGATCACATAAAACATGAAATAATAATATATAATTAATTTTAAAATAGTAAGAAGTACCGGGGCCTTACACAATAGGGCCACCACGGAGAAGGGAGAAGATAGGGGTCGGGTGGCGCAATAGGGGGAAAATCATGAGAGGGGCACAGTTGGGGTGAAACGGCCGGTGAGGCACGACCATATGTAGGTGGCTTGGGCTACATGTCCAATGATTGTGGAAATTGATCGTTACAGAACTACATTGAGAAAGCTATTTTAAACAAGGTCGTTTTCACCACAACCTATGATCGCTAGAAGAAAATTTTAATTATGCCTTGTTAATTCTGACTAAGCCACTGTTTGTCCTGACTGATGAACGATAAGTTAAATTTACTTGTTTTAATCTAATGTGAAAAATTGAAGAAGAAATGTTCAATCCGTACCTACCATTAATTTTATTTGTTTTAATATAATGTGAAAAATTGAAGAGGAAATGTTCAATCCGTACCTTGCATCCATCTGCGTTCCGATTTGTATGGTATGATTAAAATTAGAAATCACATTTTTATATGCTATTTACAAGAATATCCCATATGGTAAAGAAGCCTTGGCTAATATCGAAGAAGGAATTTTAAGTGTTACTGCACAACATACAAAGTGTAATCAGACTTGTATGCCAAAACATCATGGCATAACATCAAATACTAAGTAGAAGGTATTCTTAAAAAGAACAAACACGATTAAATAATTCATAAGGGTCTAATCTTCAAATTATCTTTCCCTGCGGTTAGTCACTCGACTATCCAATCTAAACATCACACTTCTGTTTCTTTTTTGCAGGCGGATAATCAATATCTATAGTATTTTTTCAGGCTCCAAATTTTTTTTTCAGGCTCTGTTTTTTTTAATAAATTAATACCAAAAATAATTTCTATTGTATTTGATATGGGTCAAATATTCATCTTTTTCTTTCTTAATTGAAAAAGATTAAGAAGTTTACCTCAAACTAGTTAAATTAAAAAGTACAGTCCATCTAAGACGAAAAGAAATATATTCAATCATTTAATGCCACATAGATCATTACTTGGCATAGGAACCGGGTATAGTGGATGAGACGAGGCAAGAAATAGTCGGAATAACTTACATGCCTTAATTATCCACCAATAATAATAATAATAATAATAATAATAATAAAATTACCTGGTTGAGACTTATATATTTATCACTCACCTTAACCTATTTTATTAGGGAGTGGGGTGAATATTTGTATAATTTACGTGAACATTTTCCTGTGGTAAAATTTAAAAAGAGTATATGTGTGACAATTTTAAAGTGTGACCAACATTAATTATCCACAAGAATACCTCATGGTAGAATTTTTTACTTAAAAATTATTAGAATGATGGATCAATGGTCAATTAATAAAAATATTAGCATATTTGTGTGCGTCCGTGTTTGTGCGTGTGTGTGAATTATGTATGTGTGTATGTGTACAATTCAATATTATTACCCTTTCAAACAACAGATCTATTCCATCTCTGTCATCGAGCGGCGTCATGTCATCATCGAGTACCAAGGAGGAAGAGAAATTTCTGGAGAAGTTGAAGTTGCTTGATTTTGTGGGTTATGTATGTCAGAAGGATTCAATACTGTACCCGCAGCATGCCGAACAAATATTGCAACATTACGTACACTGGCCCCAACCGTTCGATAAAGGGTCTCTCTCTCTCTCTCTCTCTCTCACACACACACACACACACACACACACACACATCTGTACATCTGATCTTGAAAAGCATCATTTAGATTTACTGCTTACATGTTCTTTCTGAGGGGGGAAATTATAATTTAGATACCCTAATTGCTATTGAATTATCGGCCTGGAATTTTCGTGGGAGAAATTTTTCCTGCTTATTGAATCATTGATCTACGCGAAAATTGGACGAAATTAGAAGCTCAAATGTTGAGCTTTCTTGTGTTATTCTCCTTGTTCTGCACGTTAAGCTCACTGAATCTGATCAGCAGGCTTGTTTATAATCTGACTGATTAATTTCAACAAATTATTGTAGTCCAAACATTGAAGGGATGGATTTGGGTAGGGTGAAACACTACAGTTACTCTGAGTTGCAGCAGATTACCAATTCCTTCAGTGAAAGCCATAAAATACGCAAGCTTGAATTGGGAAGACTGTTTCAAGGGACAATCAAGAGGGACTCGGCTGATCAAGATGTGATTGTGAAAACATGGGATTTCTACTTTCCTCCAATACCGATTATGACGACTTATACAAGTAGAATCCATGTTTGACCTCTATTATTTTACCTTTTTTGAACTTAAACGTCATTTGGTGGTGAATGCCACTCTACAGCCGAAGCTGATGCATGCTTTATTGGTTCTTGATTATCTCTCAGGATGAACTCAATTTCTTGAGAATCCCACAAATAGAAGCACATCCAAATGCGGTGAAACTAATTGGATACCACTGTGACAAGAAACTGGCAGTCATATATGAGGGGAGAAGGCCAATGTATATCTTGGATGAAGTTTTAGAAGATGGTATATTTATATATATATATATATATATATATATGAGCTCGGCTCTTATTAGTAATTAAATGGTAAAATGTGTTGTTGTTACCCGTTTGCTTCTTATGATTAAGTCAACACTTGTTTTCCTGTATATTAGATACCTTTGACTGGGACGATCGGCTGAAAGTGGCCATTGGAGTTGGAAAAATATTGGAAACGTTTCATGACAACAAAGTTGTGCATGGGGGTATATTCCCAGCGAACATTATGCTTGATGAGGTCATACAGGACATTTCTCTCTTTCTTTTTGGTTTCTTATATTTCCTTATAAAAGCTCTTGTATTTTGTGAAGATTTGTCATGATCCAAATCATCTGCTTGTTTCTTGTGCAGAACTTTTGTCCAAAGACTTTCGACTTTCGGTACTGTGAACATAACCTCTGGTGTTATTATGAAGCTGTTGGAAGAAAAGATATGAACCGTATGGACTTCTTCCGTTTTTTCTAGATGAATGTTTTCATGTTGTTTTTTCCTTGCTAGCACTTAGTCGTAATTCGTTGTGAGTCTGTCTCCTTAAATATTACTTGGAACTTTGGGGACATCCATTTGTTCTTGTCAACAATTTCAAAAGTTGGCTGCATTCCCCTTTCTGTCCATTCCTCTTTCTGCTGAAAAAGGGCTTCTTCTCTTTTTCGTTGCAGATGGATAAACTGTGATGGTAATAGTTGACTAGAACCATCAGACCCAAGTCACACATATGCAATAGATTCCCCCCCCCCCCCCCCCCAACCCGTACCCCCACTCCCACATAAATAAAAAAGAAAGAAAAGAACAACAATCGATGTTAGTTTCACATGTTTTTCCTCTGTTTTTCTGTGGAGAATTGGCAGCAGGACCAAACACATAATTAACATATAGCCTCCCATAAAGGTGGAACCTTAGGAGTCATTGTGTTGGTGTTGAAACATGAGGGACTTGATATGTTAAGAGGCAAATAAGGAACCAAAATTGTGATTACCGGATGAGTAAATTGCATTTTTTATCCTTGTAATTCTCTTTCTACTTAATACTAGTCATTCCCCCCCGCCCCCTCTTAAAATCCAGAAAAATGGAACAGAGTGTTGTATTGCTTAATTTATCATACCTGTGCTTAATATTTATCAACTGCATTGCCCGTTATTGTTGTTGCAGCTCCGGAATGGTCTTTCCAAGATGATGTTTTTGCATATGGCTTCCTAATTCTGGAGCTCATCAGCAAAAAAGATTCAGGTGGAGTGTGGGACTCTTGGTATAACAAGTTTAAGGATACACATGTTTACCCTGCTGAGACTGTTGTGGATGCATCTTTTTCCATTGATGAGGGGATTGCATCACGAATTACGAAGTGCGGATTTGATTGTTTGAAAGCCAGATCACCAATTTTGCAGCCGTCTCTGGAGGAGATTTTAAAAATGTTGTCAGATGCTGCATCTCTACCAGCAAAGAAGAAACAAAAGCATGATCATGGTCAGTAGGAAAGTTAGTTTAAGATTGGACACTTTTGAATTGCTCTGTTTTCTCTGTTTTAGGAATGTTGAGTACTGTTTTAGGGTCAAGACTAAGCATGCAAGTCGTCTTATTATCTGAGGTGAATGATGAATGGCCCTCCATTCATGTCTCACTCCTTGACTTTGACACGGCAACCCTTCAATCCCAACTTGAAGGGGCCATGAAATCATTAATAAGTGGGGATTATTTGTATTTTTTTCTAAAAATATAAAAATTAAATTCCCCCGCCGCCGCCCCCCCCCCCCCCCCCCAAAAAAAAAATCCAGGATAACCGCTCCAATAGAACTTTTTGGCTCCAACTCTGCTTCTTTCCTTATATTGTTGTGTTATTTTGATTTTTGAATTTTATTCAAATTTTCATTTTTGTATTGAACAGAAACTTTCATTTTCATTTTCAAATTGTCTTTTTTTCTTTCTTTTTTTTTTTGCCTTTCTAAATTTCTTTGATCAGAGTCAGTGCGTTTGGTGTAATTAACTGGCTTTTAAGCATGAGCAATAATTTAATTTTTGTTTTGATTTATTTGGAAATTAGCTCTATTGATTTTTAGTTCGAGTTCATTAAGAATCACCTTTTTCTATTCACTTTTTTTTAAGGCTTTGTTTGGTTTTAAGATTTTAGCAGGAAAGGAAAATGTTAAGGAAGGACAAGAAATTACAAGAATTTTGATATTCTTTATTTTGTTCGGTTGTTAACGAAAACAAAGAAAATGATTTTTCTAGAGAATTATCTTTTATTTTATTTGGTTATTATTGTAAATTAAAGAAAAATGTAAAAATACATCCAAAAAAAATTCTAAACAATCAATTAACTGCATAAAAAAAAGATTTGTATGAAATATATCCAAACAATCAATTAGTTTGAGCAATAAAAATGAGGTGGGAGCTTGAAAAGTGAGAAAGTGCTAGGGAGAGTGATTGTTTTTCTTCATTTTCCTCACCTAATTGGAAGGAAAATATTTTTTTGTTTCTCAATTTATGTTATATTTTTTTTTTTTCTTTCCTTACCATTTCCTTTCTTTTTTTCTAGTAACCAAACATTGAAAAATACTTTTTCTTCCTATTTTCTTTTCCTTTCCCTTCTAAAATCCTAGAACCAAACATAATGTAAAGGAATTATTGGGAAAGTTTGTCGAGACACCTTTCTTTGTTTAGTTAATTTTTTTTATTTGTTGATTTTTTGCTTTTTTTCAAAGATTTTTTTCAGTTGATATTGTTTATTACTTTTTGTTAAATTATTTTTTGGTACAAAGTGAAATTAATTTGCCCTATAAAGTGATAAAGGATTTTTTTTTTTTGTTAGAAGATCCTAAAATTTCTCTTGTCTTTTGTGATATATGTTATTCTCTTAATTTTTTTTTCTTTTTTCAATGATTATACTTTTTAAGGGATAATTACACTGGGTACTCTGAGGTTTGTTTAAATTATAAATAAAATCCTCAATTTTGGAAAAGTACTTAACAAACCCTAAAATTTACAAATATTTTATAATGTCAACCTTCTGCCTACAAACGATAGATTTCTAGGGCAAATGTTTTGGGATAATTTGATTTTGGTGTAACCCTTATTACTATCAAATATTTCTACACGTATCAAACCCAAAGGATATTTTAGTCCTAAAAAATTAGTTAAATCTGTTCAAACTTTGACCATAAAGGTAAAATAGGAAGAACGAAATAAAAATTTGACAGTTTCCGTTACAAACGCTAGTATTTGTAGATAGAAGGTTGACATTGTTAAATATTTGCAAATCTCAGGATTTGTTAGGTAATTTTTTAAAATCGAGGGTTTTATTTATAATTTAGGCAAATCTTAGAGTACTCCAGTATAATTATCCCTACTTTTAATGCTTTAAGTTGGAAGCGATTTAGTGTTTTTTCATATTTACTTTAACATCAGGTTCGTGATGACTAACATTGCTTCTTACTGGCTCTGTTGATTTTATATCTTCACATCTGTATATTATCATACTCTTAATATGTTAAGTACATTTGCTCACATCTTAATAACTTTCTTTTATATTGATTTTCGTTCTATCGTGGAATTTATATATCATAATTTTTATGTCTGGTCTTTTTTTCAAAAGTAATATTTGCTTTGTGTTTTTCATTCATATTTATTTGATCCACGTAGGTTCTAATATATTATAACCAATGTCAAGAGTAATTTTTTTCTTAGGTAATTGTGTTTATATATATTATTAGCCTTACAAAAAGAAGTCCTTAATTATTAAGACTTCTTAGGATAAATGATTTCCACCACAATTTAAATGTTTAACTTCAATTAAATAAAAGCAGTTACAAGCATTTATTTTTCAGTTTAACTTCAATTTAAATTCGCAAGTTTTGTTGGTCTTTACAAGCATTTATTTTTTAGTTTATTTTTTTATTTGTTCAAAGTTAAAAATTAGGAGTAAGACCGAAAGTTCATGAAAAAATGACCGAAAACCTGCTGCTCGGGGGATTATTGGTAATTTTGAAATTTCTCAGGGTATGTCTTGGTAATATTAAAAAATTTTGGGGACCAATTGTAATTTTCAATCTTTCGAAGGGTAGTAGATGTAATTATCCCAAATTAAAAATTAGGGGTAAAACCGAAAGTTCATGAAAAAATGACCGGCAACTGACTAACCAGGGGGGTATTTGTAATTTTAAAATTTATCAAGGTATGTGTTGGTAATATTGAAAATTTTTGGGGGACCAACTGTAGTTTTATATTTTTAGAGGGATAGTAGATGTAATTAACCCTCAAATAAAAGTTGCATCATATTTTATTTCATTGCTTACAAATAATAATATGATTATACTCTTTTAAGTGTTCTCATAAATGAATTGGCTAAAATTATTATTATTATTATTATTATTATTATTATATAAGAGGAGAATAATATTCGGCATTTAATTATATGAATATATATATCTTCTTCCAGTTATGATAACATACGTCAACTCACTACTTCCAAAACCTTTTGAAATCACTTGGCATCATTACGCCCGTATTAACGTGCATCTCCATTAAATGTGATACAAAAGCTGTTAGTAAGCAATTCCAATTTTTAAATTGTATTCATTTTTATGTATGGAAATAGGATATATCTTGTTACTTAATTAAAATATTTTTTAAACCATTATATCTATACTTTATCTATATACATCTATACGATATTAATTGTTATCACTTATATTAAAAAAAGGGATAATTATTTTTTATCCTCCGAAGTATACGCGTTTTTACACTTTACCATCTAAACTTTTTTTTTTTTTTTTTTTTTTTTTTTTTTTTTTTTTTGCCGTTGCCATCTGAGCTTTACGTTTTGTTGACGTTTGCTATCGAAGCTCAATTCCGACGGAATATTCCACCAAGATTCCGTCACATGCATATCATGTGACATGTCTAAGGGTAATTATGTCCTTTCACATAGTTATATTTGAAAAACTCACCCCAAAAATTATTTTTATTAATTTATCTACTTTAATTAAAGTTGATAAGGTAAATAAATTATTTTTAATTAATTTTATTATATATTTAAATTATTTTAGGTAAATTAATTTAAATATATATTTTCTGGAATAAATTATATTTATAATTTATCACTTTTATTTAGGTAAATTATTTTAAAAGTATATATTTAAATTGTTTTTATTAATTTATCTACTTTAATTAAAGTTGATAAGGTAAATAAATCATTTTTAATTCAAGCATATATATGCATTGAAGGTAAATTATCAAAATTATATAAATAAATTAAATTTAATGAAATAAATTAATTTTTTCCCATTTAACTTGAAACAATAACTTATTTTATTAATTTATCCATATATACAATACATTTAAAAATATACGATATCTTGTGCATGTCTATCGTTTTCTGTTGATTTGATTTTATCGTCTTTACGTAATCCAAATAAAAAATATTTGAAAACTGAAATAATAAATTTCGAGCATTTTTGTTACTTTGCATTATTGGATTGCATTTATTGTCAAAATCATTAATCATACTGTTTGTGAATGTTCCTTTTAATTTCTATTTATATCAATTATTATCATGATTATTATTATTATTATATAATTTTTTATGTCCTACATTTTGGTCCTAAATGCTATTGTCTATTCAGCAATCAAATATTTTATCTGTCATGTCTATATCACAATTGTTTCATTTAGACCAATCATTACATACTACTTTCCTTACTTTTTATAAGTCCGTTATATGTGGCTAAATAAAGCATTTTGTTACCATCTTCAATTTTTCTATTTTTCGAACATAATTTGTTCTGTGTTCTTTTTCAAGATTTATTATAATCTTTGGGGGTTTTGAGAAATATTTGTTATTTCTCTATAACCTTACTTCATTTCATTTCTTTTTTGCTTCCTCTTTGTTCTACTTTTCTGTAGTGTTTTTTAAGATATTTTTAATATTTTTCTCTCTATTATAATTTCAACCTTTGTTTACCTTAATCTTAGGTTTGTGATAGCTTTGTAACAAAACCAATAAGTTCTTATTTTCGTTATTTTTTTTTCTTTTCGATTACAATCAACTCGGGACACCCTATAGATGTCAACCGGAAGGACCCCCACACACGCACACACTCACTCAAGGGGAAAGGGGGAGAGGACAAGAGGATTCGAACTCAGAACCTCACTGGTACTGATTTGAACCCCCACCACTGGGCTACAACCCCAGTGGCGATATTTTCGTTATTGATTCTAATTTAATATTTCGATATGTAATATAATATAATTGTGATATTGCAGTCTTTTTCTGTAATTAATTTCATCTTGATATATTGCTTTTATGATATTTTGAAAGTTTCTTTAACTGGTAAAAGAATTATTCTTTCTTATTATATAAAATATTCTCATTTAACTAAATAAAGAATTATTCTTTCTTATTATATAAAATATTCTTAACTCATTCATATATAATTAATCAATTTTCTTCACCTAACAAAGGATGTTCACTCTTCTATTACACTTTTGTACTCAAAAAATTCTCACATACTTTAGAAAGGTATTTTTTTGAAGCGTCCATATTTAATCGTTTGATTTAATTTAAAGAGATACAATTAAATTAATATTTCACAATACATTGATCTTACGTGGTGATGCAAGGTTTTTTTGGTTGACCATGTGACAGAGTTTGATACGCTTCGGGTGATATGCTGGCGGCCTGCCTGTAAAAGAGGGAGGAATGCAGGTGACATTAGCCGATTTTGCCCCGACGTAGGTTCTCCGATGCCCAAGTCAGTTTAGGGTTGTGGAGAAGAAGATGAATAGTAAAGTTGTTATATTTTTTTGAAAGAAATATGCAAGATACCTCTTTTGGGAGAGTCAAGAGCCTATTTATATGAGAGTGGGTTTTGATGTGGGATGGTTGATGGGGGTTGGTCCATAGATTGATGCATTAAGTATAAGTGGACATGTTTTTTGTCATTTCTTGAACTCCCAATAGCGGCTACCCTACTCTCATTAATGGGGCATTAACTTTGCATTTAATACATATCGTATGCATTTAAAGCCTAATATAATCTTTATGAGGGAGCATTTCATACATCTAAGATCGACAAGAAGTCCCCATGTAGGGCAAGTAACAGGCTGTCACATCTGACTGGGCAGCCAGGTAGCATGCTTCCCAGAGAGCTGTCAGCAGGTGAATGACTTCGGCTAAGGGGTGGATGGTCTATGCCTTCGACAATGTGCTCGTGTCCTTAAGGACCTTCTCCACTTTGTCTTAGCTCAAGATCTCCCGATCTCCTATATATTTTTACTTTGTAGATACGATTTCGAATGCCCTTTAGGCCCTCTCTCTTGGACTTTTGCCATGGATTGCGGGATGTGCCTAGAGGTTTATCCCCTCACCTGAGGCTCTTGCTCTAGGGCCTCTTTTTGTTACGCGGACACTCTCTCGAGAGCATTTTGCCCTTCAAGGGCATCGGTTATCACACTTATGAGTTTTTGGATTGCTAATTGGTGATTGAGCTGACGAGTTTAGGTGAGAGGGTGCGTGGCGCATAACTAATCACCCTCCTCTTGAGTTGACAATGACGTCAGCTCCAAGAGTCACTTTTGTCACTTGATCTGTCAATTGCTTTTCAAATTCAAATTTGGAGTCACTTTTTTGCACGAAAGGTGGCGCCACTTAAGGATTCTTATAGCGCACGCGCCTTTGGGGGGACATGAGGCTTGTTTTTGTCGCTTGTCAGGTCTAGCGGTGTCTCTTTATTATGATAGGGGCACACCCTCTGTCATAATTACATCTTTAGTAATTATGGCAGGTGGCGTTTTGCCTCTTGTATTTTCCTTCTCTTTTTCATTCTTTTTTTGGAAAGGTGTTTGATTGGAGCCTCATCTTTATAAATAGCTCCATCTTTTTCTTGGGTTTCTTTTCACTCTTGTTCATTTCAATCCTTATATGAAAATTTGTGTGATCTTCTTTCAAAGGCAAGAGAGAGCAGGATTTGTATGCTCAAAGTCAAATCAAGTACTTTAATAGGTGACTCTCTTTCCCTTTCTCTTCTCTTCTTCTATTTGTTTTTAACTTTATCTCGTAACTCTCCGCATAACAACCAAAACCCTAGACACAATCCCTTCTAAAAGAAGGATCCTCGATAATTCTGACCACATGCCTAACAATTTGGCGGTGGAGAGGGAGGTACGCCTCCCTGCCCAGCTTATTTCATTATCGAAGATAGGTGCTCCAACCACGATGGAGGGCTGTCGGTGCCTAGTGGTTCTTTTAGAGAGGATGTGCAAGAGGATACGCCTGAGAACCCCCAACCCAAGTCAAGGAAGAAAAAGAAGGAAAAAAAAGGCATCGGGGAGGGAGGTGGCCCTAGCGGAACTCCTGCTAGAAACCTTAGACCTTGGGAGGAGGGATGGGGAAATTTCAAATAGCCTCTCTCCCTCGGGATATTTTGAGCAAGAGAATCATGGATGAGATGGAAAGAATTATGGAAGAATTTAGGGTGGAGCTCCAAATTAGAATGCTTGGCCTTGGCGAGAACATAGTGGAGTCATCGTCTGGGTGTATAGCCTTCAACCTTCATTAGTTTGAGGTGGGGCTTCGGTTACTGTTCCTACCGAAAGTGCAAAGGCACCTGGAGTTAATCGGGGTATGTTGAAGCTAGCTGTTGCCAAACTCCATTATGATAATCATCGCTTTCGTGGTGGTGATGAAGTGCTTAGGCGAAGACCCAAGCCCGGCTAATTTCCTTGAGCTATTTCGCTCAAATGAGTCAGTGAGGTCTGGCCCCAACGAGGTTGCAGAGGAGAAACTTGGATTCTTGTACCTCTCCACCAAATCATCTTCTATCAAGGTTTTGGAGAAGCTTCGCTCTTCCCACGGAGAGAAAATACATCTTCATGGAGGACCAAGGACAATTGGGGGTACCCTTGAATTGGTGTCTACCTCTGTTGCCCCATTGAAGTTACTGGCATAACGAGCCTACTTTTAATGAGGGGATGACCCAGGACTTTGTTAAGCGAGGGAGAATGAGTGCCCTTGTTTTGATAGAAGAAGAAGAAGTCCTCAGGGCATGTGGGCTTTCAAGGCTTCTGATGGCCCAGGCTCGAGCGAACGCTTCGATATGAGGCATTCCACTAACTTAAGGAACTCTAAGAACATCTATCTGAGTTTGATGTGTTTTTTCTTTTGCAGGCCCCGACATTCTAACGACTACTAGACAAGCTCTCATGGCCAAACTTGACAAACAAGGGCACCAAGAACAACCTCCACACCCAAAAGTAACTTGCCAAGAACACCATAGGCCTTTCACCCAAAAGAAGTGTGGAGCCCCAAGAAACCATCTTGTGGGCAAAGGCTCAAGCAACTAAAGTCCTGTTGCTAACACTCTTAGCCCTAAGAGCAAGGTTAGCGAATAAACCCCTCGATCTGAGGGAGCTGGGGTCTCTCTCGTCAAGGAGATCTAACTAAAACAATGCCCTGGAGGGATGGGTAATAATTCCCCCTACTTCTAAGACCATGAGCCCTCGCCACAAAAGGCTTCCACTGCACTGGGGGCGTCGATGGGAGCAACGCATCCCATTTGAGAGGAGACCACCCTAAGGGCCAAAGGACGTAAGAGGCCTAACCTAGTACCCCTGCTCGGAGCACACAACTCCTACTCCGTCTCCCATAACCCTTTGAAAGGCGATACTCAAGTTCTCAATCCATGAAGTTAGAGTGAATGTCTCTCAAAAGAGGGCTGGTAAGAGCATGCCTAGAAAAGAGGCAGACCCTAAAGACAAGGGGAAAAGGGCTGCTATCACAAAGCCCTCAAAGTCTAATGAGAAGGAGAAATCCTCAAGTACTATGATGCGGGCAGCAACCCCGTAAACTTCCAAGGACTAGACTCAAAATCTCCAGATCACCAGAATCAGCTACCATGAGATGAACACCAGGTGGTTGTGCCAATTGCACAACACTTCCTTCGGTGGGCTAGTGTGTTCCTTCTCAGGAAAGCCCAGTATAAGAAATTGTTTTGGGAGGAGAAGAGGAAAGGGTAGCAGGTCTTAGAAGACTTGCAAAAATGCCTTGAGGATATAGAGGGCACTGGCTGGGGAGCACGCCTCGTTGAGTGATTCCCAAAAAGCTCAGCTGGCGGAGACCAAAGTTCCTCTTGAATCCTCACAATCTAGGGTATCTGAGCTTGATAAGAAATGCGTCGACTTGGAGGCCGAGCAGAAGAAAAAGGCAACTGACTCTAAAGATATGAGGCTCCAATGCAATACCATGGAGCAAGAATGTGACTTTGCCAAAGAGTACTTTAAGGTCGTAAACCAAAAACGGGCCTA